>AWOL01S0044179.1:97776-116926 GCA_000715115.1 Nicotiana otophora | reverse complement strand
TATAGAGTGGTACGCTCGGGCCGAGTATGGTACCGGGTGCCGGCCACATCCCTTCAGGTTTGGAGTGTGACACCAACATACCTCAAATTCGCCCCTTAATAATACTATGATGGTCCACCACACTAAACAACTTAAATCTACAACAATGCAAGNAGAGTTCACAGTTATAGAGTGGTACGCTCGGGCCGAGTATGGTACCGGGTGCCGGCCACATCCCTTCAGGTTTGGAGTGTGACACCAACATACCTCAAATTCGCCCCTTAATAATACTATGATGGTCCACCACACTAAACAACTTAAATCTACAACAATGCAAGACAATTGCACCAATATTAGCAAGATTTCTATACTTTAAGTCATTTAGACATTTTATCAAACATCTAATGTACATATCTTTCTACAACCTCCTTCAATGGGATTTCCTCACCTAACAACCACCTTCCACACCAATGATTCACCTCACAATCCTCTCTAGGGAATCCACAACTTCCATTAGCACAGGCATGCCTATCAATTCACTCCCAACCCATAAATCTTATTAATTAATTCATTTTACAATCTCTACAATACCAACACACCCTAGGTTGGGCACTTATTGCTTCCAATCACCATCTCATAAGTCCTAACACCTATTTCGTACATAAATATCACCATGAATTAGTTAGAGATGGTAGACATACCTCTTGTAGTGAGACTCTTGAAAATCCCAACTTGTAGTGTTCTTGACCAATTTGGGAATTTGAATGGAAATCTATGGATCTTCAAGATTAATACTTGTTAATATAAGTATTTAGGAGTAGTAATCAACTCAAATACTCCAAAAACATTACCTTGGTTCATGGGAGGGAAGTGTATGATGGATTCCCCTTGATAGAGCAAGCTCTAAATCAAATAAATGACTTAACCACTCTCGCTCCCCAACCTTGGGGGTATTTATAAGGCTCCCATGTGCACGCCTGTGCATCTGGGCAAGTGTCCGTGCACACAAGGTAGAAACCCCTCTTATATGCGCGGCCGCACATCTGGGCGCGCATATGGCATAGGTCTGGTAACATGTCCATAACTTTCTGTATACATATCCAAATGACAAATGTCTTGATGATTTGAAACCTAGACTCAAAGGGCTTTAATTTTATAGGTATATCACCACTAAGTCTTTATAGTTTAGTATTTGCATGCGTTTGAAGTCGGATCTTGTGCGAATCTATTTGAAACATTAGCCCATTGCATAGCTCCCATCTTGGCTTAGTTCTAGGGACCTACTTAGAGCCTAAACAACATCCAATACACCTACTACACTTAATATCTTGATCATATAAGTTGTTCCAGTCCTTAACCTCTCATGGAAGGCAAAGAGATACATAAGCAACTTGTGAGCGTGCTTTATGGCCCCAGACTCATCAGAAATTTGAGGGGACTCACAGTTTGATTCAATTATGCTAAGTAAAATCTGTGTACGAAAGGTGACGAGTGAGTACACGGGTTGTGAATAGTATTTGACTGGTTTAGGCTAGTTAGACTATTCCTATGCTTAAATTGAAATACCTTATTATGTTCTAAACTCTCATAGTCAAATTATTCTTAATTGTGTTAGAATATCCTTAATTGCCTTAGTTGAATTGTTTAGTAGTTGTCTACATCCTACTTGCTAAATTGCTCTCATGCATTAGTTGAACTTGTTGTCTCCTTTATTGTTACATGTTTTTTCTTTATTGTTAATTATCATTGTTGACGTAATTATACATGTTATCCCTTTACTTGTTGATTTCAATTATTCGAGGCTCTTTGTTGAATATTATCTCTTTTGCGGTGAAGTTAGTCTTATTTAATATTGTAGTTATATAATATTTCTCCTATTGTTGAGTTATTTGGTGTTGAAGATGTGGAAGTCGGTAATACGTTGAGGTAATGTTGGTTATTGTTGAAACATCTATCTTATTAAGCATTTTTTATCCATTGTGTTGTTGACATTCTCGTATACGTTGTGTTGGAGCTATGGGCTAGTGTTGTGGAAACATTGAGATTGTTGTTATTGGCAAATTGTGCTATATGGGCACTTGTATGCCGCGCCCCATTTTCTCGCAAAAGCGGGTTTTGACGTGTGACAACTCTTTTAAAAGTGAATGGGTATTAAAAGAGAAGAGTCGCCACCTAATGATGTTTTTAAGGTGCTTTAGGGCACCTATTCGCAAATAACTCTGTTTAATTAGTCTACATCACCAAATATTGGGTAAGGGCTCAAATTACCTCAAAGAGAAGGTGTTAGGCACTCTTCGAGGTCTATAGATGTAGGTCCCGACCGAAGTTTTAAACTATGTGGGATTATCGGATTACAATTGTCCTAAATGGTCATACGAGTGAAGGAAGACAAGGAATCTAAAGGTTCTATTGTAAAAAAGTGTAAAGGAAATAGGAAAACAGTTAAACTATAGTCGAGTCTTACAAGGTACGACTTGATAGGCCTGTATGCGATGACTAAGTGTACACAATAAACATATAAAGGAAGGGGGTCCTAAGTTTTCTAGCCTAAAGAATCACCCCGTGCAATATAAATAATACTTCGTAACTCCCTTAAGGTAGGGTTTACTCATATTATTCAGCGGGCACAGACTATCATCTCCTGCTACCCGATTACTATGTTAAAGTTGTTTACATAAAGACACTCTAATTCATTTCTAGGTCGTGTCCTACGCATGCACTGCCCATTCCATGCCTATGGTCAAGGAGGCTTTGGACCTACTATCAGGTGGTTCTAGACTATACTTAGGATGCTCATAAATGATAAAAGCTAGCGCATATTCAAAACATATAGCACTTCACGTAAATGCAATAAAAGGCTCAACTTAACCACCACACATAAACAGCGAATGCACGCGACAGATTTAGGAAATAGACAACTTCAATGTTAAGAAGCATTATAGCCGTTAAATCCTATAGGCGTAATTTCTAGGTGATTCTAATTTCCAGTAGTGTACAAGAAGCGTTACAGCTTTAGGCTAACGAATTTGCAAATTAAAGGAATTACAAACCTATAGGCATGACATCTACATTATTCGTGCAGTGAGGTAATAAGACTGTTCGAAAGCCCAAGATTAACGATGATCATCTTATAAATATGCTGTCTAAGACGAGTAATAGCATCATATATGCAGGATTTCTTGCGGTTGACAATTGAAATTGGTTTTATAACACTTTATCCCTATAGGCATATTTTCTAGGCAGGCAGTGCAATAAGAATAGCAACAACGGCAGTTTAATTAATCAGTTAAGGTCCTATAGATATGGTATCTAGATTAATATCAATAGGAGCAGGTCTTTATTAC
Organism: Nicotiana otophora; assembly: GCA_000715115.1. Taxonomy (NCBI): domain Eukaryota; kingdom Viridiplantae; phylum Streptophyta; class Magnoliopsida; order Solanales; family Solanaceae; genus Nicotiana; species Nicotiana otophora. The sequence goes on along the minus strand of AWOL01S0044179.1, from coordinate 113,603 downwards.
TTAACGCGATCCTATAGGCATGATATCTAACGCATGGCAATAGAGTAGATTGAGTAAATAACCAATGATGTTGGAATCCAATAAGCATACTATCTAATAACGTATAGAAGTGGAGCATGTGAACAAGTGAAGCACTTAGATTCTTATAGGCATGTTTTCTAATAGTGAACATGAATAGTACATGTTGAGCAAGTGAAGTGCTTGGGTTCCTATAGGCATGCTTTCTATAAGTGTACAGAAATAGAGCATATCAACGAGATAGCAAATAAAACATTTAGACCCTATAGACATGTTTTCTACCCTTTTTATGCAAGAATAGAGTATACCCGTTTCCCCCAATTTCACCAACTCCCCAATTGTTTGTTCACAAATCATTATAGGCTCAAAATGAAGAATACATGCTCAAATATTATAAAGTAAAATGAGTACATGTCCAATAAGCAGAGCAGGCCCAAGGGAGAATAACCCAGCAAATTCGAGGCCTTCAATAATCTTATTCTCCACACAAAATAGCAAACCCAGATCTAGGTACACTCCAAGCCATTAGAGTGTATCAACTGCATGACTCAAACTTAGACACAGACCCATACCACGCCTGAAGGGGGATCTAACTTACCCAGCAATACCAAACATAATCACACGAGTAACAAACTGTACATATGATTGATTAAACAACTTTTGAAGTCCACATACTTAGTTCTTAGGACTGCAACTAATAGTAGTTTAAACCAGAGCAGATAGATAAGATCACATGGAGTTATGTACATAGGATGCTATGTTTCAGGAATAAGTTCAAAATGACAGGGTGGAACATCACAAGCTAACAAACAATCCCAAGTAGGGTTTCAAAATAGTATATGACCCAAGATCAACTTAAATAACTTCAGACATAAGATTCTAATAGAAGAACCTTGCAGAATCTCAGACAGAAGCAAGTGACATAGTGGTTTTTACCTGGAAGTTCATAGCATGAGAGTCTAGTGCAAGTAGGATCACAAATAACACAACAAATAGGCTAGTGAACTGGCAACAATTCGCTTGACGAGAAATTTTAACATTTTCAATCATAACACCAAGGTCTAAACAACACCAGAACTCATAATAGGAAAGAATAAATCAAATCCAGGTTAACAGGGCTGGCATGCACTAGGGTTTGACTGCATAAGAAAGAAGAGGCCAAGTATTGGATCTCATCATAGAATTCTTAGGCAGTATTGAAGAACACAAGATTAAACAGGGCAGGGAACACACATTACAATTTGCAAGTAGCGGAAAAACATGTTTGGCTAATAACTCGATAAGAAATTAACTTTAAGAAAACATTATGTCATACTTGAACGATTAAACAGGAATTAGAACACATTCTAGACATGAATTAGCTTATCACAAGACTACAAAACAAGGCAAAGAGATAAACTCATAATAAGCAACATCAATTCGAACGCACACACTAGGGTAAACATGTTTAAGAAAACCAGAATAAAGGTTAAAAGAATAGGCAAGTTTAGTTACTAGATAAGTATAGAGCCTCAAGAATAAATTTAGAGAATATAATAGCATGTTGATTCACAAAGTTTCAGGGACATAGATGTACGAAGCAGGAAGTCAAATGAAAAGAGAATGAAATTGTAAGGGCCATAGGTACTTACCAGTTACAGATTAACGAAAAAGTAAACAAGAAGAATAATTTTAGTAGCACTCCAATAATCGATAGTAGAAGAGAGCAGTAGAACCCAAAACCCAGTGCGTCAAAGTTCACAAGGGCTTCAGATGAGCCCCGAGCAATGCTTGCACTGGGAAGGCTGGTAGAACAAACTCCGATGGCCTTGGCTTTCAGCCGGCCAAGAACCAAAATTTTTAGAATAAAGTGAGTGATTGAGTGAGAGAGTGACATTGATAATAACAGTAGTCAAGTGGTAGTTGTTCTTGTAGTAGTCATTGAGACTTAGAGGGGAAGCGGGGAAGGGGGATTTATATAGTGGCAGAAATTAAAAGAACAAACATGGAAAATAATCAATTATGCGCAAATAGGGAAAGAAAATATCACATGCAAATCAAAATCAGTAAAGGAGATGGAAAGTTCAAACCCTAATTAGGGTTCAATCGTCTGAAAATCGATCCAAGAGTGCAAATCGCTCTTTGTTGAGCGTATATAGACGGAATAACGCCCAAAATCAAAGATTCGAGTCATTCTAGTCTGATCTCGAAAGTGATACTTGCCAAACTTAGGCAAGTACCTAAGTAACACCATAAACGGACAATCAATGATGAGAGAAGATTAACAAGGTAAGTATATCATAGACTGATTTTATCTCTAGATTGGAATCGGAGAGGAACTAAGCAGCGGTGGCTAGGGTTTCTCAGAGAAGAAGAGAGAGTAGAGAAGATTTAGGGGTGGCAACTTAGGAAAATGGGTCTTTAGGGTTGGGTTATGAGGATATAAGGAAAACAAGGGGGGGGGGGGGGGGGGGATATTGTGAGCCGTTGATCTTAAAAAGAGAGATGGGACTAGTCAGTCGGGTCCCGACCGACTTTATTAAAGGGTTGTTTGGTTTTGGGATGGTAAAGGGTGAGCTGAGGTGGGCCAAGAGTTTTGGGCCATATTTGGTTCGAAATTAACCTTGTTTTGGGCTATAAAATTAAATATACGAAATTTGTTTTAAAATAATTTATAAAATAACTAATAAATAATAGAAATATTAATTATGTAGTAAAACGATTGGAAATAATACCTTAGCATTACAAAAATATAAAAAAAATTATTTTAGCATAAACAACGTAATGTAGTTATGTATAAAATATAGGCTATTATTACAAAATTGAATAAATAGCTTGAAACTGCAAATGTAGTTATATAAAATGAAGTCAAAATGTTATAAAGAATATATGTGGGTATAAATAATAACTTTGGATGATTAATTCATCACAAATAATTTGAAGGAGTAATTAATAAATATTTGAATAATTTAAATGCAAGAAAAATCAATTTTAATGCCTTAATATTTATGAAAATATTATAGAAAATACTTATATGGCTCTTGTAAATTGGTGATGATGTAGAATGATATTTTGAAAGTATATATGATATTTATAAAATATGAGGGCAAAATTGGGTACCGAGAGCTGCCCCTCTTTATCTGGGAATGATGAAAGAGTTGTCGGGTAAAGAAATTGATGACCAATTTTGTCCGAAATGAGCGAGGATGATAGTGTTTTGGAAATATGGGGTCCGAACCATGGTTTCTGAGTTGCCTACATATCTTTAGTGTTACGGGAATCAAGCCGTGTGTAGTTCTGGATCCAAAGGCGAATGAAACCGATGGAGTTATTATAAAAATGGTTATATGTTTCAAGGAATGATTTTTTGTATAGGATGGTGTCATGAGTAACGGATAATTTTGGGCGGAGCTATGAATGCGAATTTGAATGCTACTGACATTTGAGGTAAATGTTTGAACGGTTAAGGGACAAAGAGTAAACAATTGATGATTGTGGGCTACGTTTGAGATAATCCAAGGATGTGAACGTTGTGAACAGAAACCAGAGCGAGAATTACTCCTGTTTATAGGACGGTTACCTCCCGAGTTACTTGCAAAACTTAAAACATGATGCACGTGAATATATAGGGTTATTGCAAAAATTTAAACATGATGCGAATTCCCTTCAGACCATGAGAGTTATCCTTAGACGATGAGGATGATGTCCTTAGACCATGATGTCTTGGGCCATGAAGCATGTGATAAGGAATTCACAAGCCATGAAATGGTATTCTCGGGCCATGAGGATGGTGCCTCTGGACTATGACGCCTTTGAATAATGATGTGTAGTTTTGAGAGATACTCAGCTCATGGCATGATGTCTTCGGGCTATGAGGATGATGCCTTCAGACTATGCAGCCTTCGGACAATGTGGCAATGTTTCAGCCGATGAAATGCAAAGATGCGGAGATATCGATCGTTTGATAGAGGGGACAACTGATTCTTAGTTGTATGCGAGAATGAGACAAGGCAGTGCTCAGCCTTGTATGAGATAAGGGCAGTGTTTAGCCCTATGAAGAGGAAGGTAGTGTTTAGCCTTATGTAATAATGGAGGCAATGCTTAGCCTCGTGTAATGTAGTGGAAACAGTGCTTAGTCTCATGCAAAGGAAGGCAGTGTTTAGCCTTATGCGATAATGGAGGCAATGCTTAGCCTCATGCAATATAATGGAGATAGTGTTTAGTCTCATGCCAAGGAAGGTGGTGTTTAGCCTTATGCTATAGTGGAGGCAATGCTTAGCCTCATGCAATGACTGAGGGCAGTGCTTAGCCCTATGCAAAAAAAGGCAGTGCTTAGCCTTATGCAATGATGAGGGTAGTGGTTAGACCTATGCAGAGAAAGGAAATGCTTATCCATATGCAATAATGGTGGTAATGCTTAGCCTCATGCAATGTAATAGAGACTGTGCTTAGTCTCATGCAAAGGAAGGCAATGCTTAGCCTTATGTAATGATGGAGGCAATGCATAGCCTCATGCAATGGAAGGCAATGTTTATCCTTATGTAAAGAAAGGTAGTGTTTAGCCTTATGCAATGATGAGGGAAGTGCTTAGCCCTATGCAAAGAATGAGGGCAATGCTTAGCCCTATGAAGAGAAAGGTGAAGATTAAATATGATAAAGAAAGTGATTCTTAGCTTGACGTGTTTGTTCTTGGTGACTTCTGTCAGTGAAGATAGCATTCTTGTTATGCATTTACGAGCACACTTATCATGTTCGTTATGCCTGCATCCAAAGAATAAATCGTGAGTTTTTGGGGGGAAGATTGGTCCGTGCCTTTTATTCTTCATTTCGCCTTTGCTCCTTGTATTGATGCCTTGCTCGAGTAACCTGTGTAACATTTGGCTACTATAGAAAATGAAATTTTCGAAAATACGCCTTTGTGATAAATCATTTGTAAAAATGCAGCTGTTAAAAATATGTGATGATGCATAAAACAAATAATTTGTCGAATCAGAGACTCTGACACATTTCGAGACATTGCAACCTTCTCAACTTGGAATTTTGAGGACCCTCCTCAAAATTCTTCCCCAGTTTAAATACGTACTCCCGGTAATGCACTTTTTGGCGATTCTTGACGTTATGAGATTGACAAAACTCGAAATCTTCCCCCAGTTCTTGACCATAGAAGTGGAATGAAGATTTTACTACGATTTTACCAAACCCATAGGACTGCCTATGCATCCCTTCTTAAACAGGAATCAGGTTAAGTGTAGTTCATGTTACATCAAATAGAAAGTGCAAACATAATCTTAAACATAATATCTCTGGACTGCATTTGAATTGATAGGTTTTGGCCATATTTCTCCATCCATCTATGCAAGTATAAGCGCCCCTCCTGTTAGTACTCTGTGAACCATATAAGGGCCTTGATAATTGGGTGAGAATTTCCCTTTTGTTTTGTCCTGATGCGGGAAGAACGTTTCAACACTAAATGCCCTGGTGTGAATTGCCTCGATCTAACCTTTTTGTTGAAAGCCCTTGCCATTCTATTCTGGTAGAGTATACCAGGAGACACTACGTTCATTCTCTTACCGTCAATAAGAGCCAGTTGCTCATACCGGCACCGTACCCATTCCGCATCGCTGAGCTCGGCCTCATGTATGATTCTTAGGGAAGGAATCTTCACCTCGGCAGGTATAACAGCTTCAGTACCATAGACCAGTAATAAGGTGTTACCCCAGTTGATGTACGAACTGTGGTGTGGTATCCAAACAAAGCAAATGGTAGCTTCTCATGCCATTGTTTGTAGTTGTCCACCATCTTCCTTTTTCTTGATGTTCTTGTTGGCGTCTTCTATGACTCCATTCATTTGCGGCCTGTATGCCGTAGAATTCCGATGCTTGATCTTGAACGATTCACACATGGCTTTCATCTGATCACTATTGATATTGGAGGCGTTGTCGGTAATGATTGACTCAGGTACTCCAAATCGACAAATAATACGATCTCGAATGAAATCTGCTACGAACTTCTTAGTCACAGCCTTATAAGAAGAAGCTTCAACCCATTTTGTGAAGCAATCTATAGCTACCAAAATGAACCTGTGTCCATTTGAAGCAGTGGGCTCAATTGGTCCGATGATATCCATGCCCCAAGCAGAGAAGGGCCAGGGTGAACTTGTTGCATTGAGTTTGTTGGGTGGTACTCATATCATATTAGCATGTACCTGGCATTGGTGGCACTTCTGTACATACTTAATACAATATGTCTCCATAGTCATCCAGAAATACACTTTCCTTAATATTTTCTTGGCCAGAACAAACCTGTTCATGTGAGGTCCGCAGGTTCAGACGTGTTCATCGAGCAATCTAGATGCCTCCTTGGCATCGATTCATCGCATCAATCCCAAATCAGGAGTTCTTTTATACAGAATTCCTCCACTCCAAAAGAAATGGTTCGCCAATCTTCGAAGCTTGTGCTTCTGAGTATGTGTGGCATTTTCTGGGTATTCTCCTTTCTCCAAATACTCCTTGATATCGTGGAACCATGGGTTTCCGTTGAACTCTTCTTCAACATGAGCGCTATAAACTGACTGTTTACGAATCTCTATCGGGATATGATCGATGAAATCCCTGTATGGATGTTGTATCATGGAGGACAACGTAGCCAATGCATCTACAAACTCAGTATGAATTCTTAGAACATGTTTGAATTCTATATTTGTGAACCTCTTGATCAACTCTTGTACACAAAGCAAGTATGACAATATTTTTGTGTTCTTGGTGGCCCATTCTCATAGTACGTGGTGTACTAATAGATCATAATCTCCGATTATCAGCAACTCCTGAATATTCATGTCGATGGCCAATCTGAGTCCCAAGATACAAGCCTCGTATTCTGCCATATTGTTTGTGCACGGGAACTTGAGCTTTGCGGATACCGGATAATGTTGACCGGTTTCTGATACTAAAACAACTCTGAAGCCCACTCCCTTGAAGTTTTCTGCTCCATCGAAAAACATCCTCCAACCATCATATGTTTCGGCGATATCTTCAACTACAAACAACACTTCCTCGTTGGGAATATACGTCTTCAATAGTTTGTATTCTCCGTCTACGGGGTTCTCTACTAAGTGATCGGCCAACGCTTGCTCCTTGACTTCCTTCTGAGTCACATAGATAATGTCCAACTCACTTAGAAATATCTACCACTTTGCTAACTTACCCGTAGGCATGGGTTTCTGAAAGATGTATTTTATTGGATCCATCCTTGATATAAGATATGTGGTGTATGCACAGAAATAATGCCTTAACATTTGGGCTATCCATGTCAAAGCACAACAGGTGCGCTCCAGCAAAGAGTACCGGGCCTCGTAAGGTGTGAACTTCTTACTCAGATATTATATCGCCTGCTCTTTCCTCCCGGTTTCACCATGTTGCCCCAGAACACAACCAAAGGCTCTATCTAACACAGACATATACATCACCAGAGGACTTATTGGCTTTGGTAGGACCAACACGAGAGGTTTAGACAAGTACTCCTTGATTTTGTTGAAATCCTTCTGACATTCTTCGGTCCAGCTCGTTGCAACATCTTTCCTTAGCATCTTGAAGATCGGCTCACATATCACCATTGATTGTGCTATAAAATGGCTCATATAATTGAGGTGTCCTAGAAAAATCATCACATCCTTCTTGTTCTTTGGAGGCGGCAAGTCCTGAATAACTTTGATTTTTGACGGGTCTAACTAAATACTGATGCGGCCGACGATGAAACCCAACAACTTCCCAGCTGGCACTCCGAAGGCACATTTTGCAGGGTTCAACTTCAAATTGTATTTCCGAAGTCGGTCAAAAAACTTCCTCAGGTCTGTTATGTGATCTGAACTTCTCTTAGATTTGATGATAACATCATCTACGTACACCTCTATTTCTTTGTGTATCATGTCGTGGAAAAGAGTAGTCATGGATCTCATGTAGGTGGACCCAACATTCTTCAAATCGAATGGCATCATTGTTTAATAATATATCCCACATGGCGTGATAAAGGCTATCTTTTCGGCATTCTCTTCGTCCACCCAAATATTGTGATATCCTACGAAGCAATCCACAAAGGATTGGAGTTCATGCTTGGCCCAGTTATCGATTAGTATGTGTATGTTGGGCAACGAGAAATCATCTGTACGACTTGCTCTGTATAGATCTTGATAGTCAACACATACTCTGACTTTTTCATCCTTCTTTGGAACCGGCACAATGTTGGCTAACCAGGTTAGGTACTCGACCACCTGAAGGACCTTGGCTTTGATTTTCTTAGTAACCTCTTCCTTTATCTTCAGACTCATATCTGGCTTGAATTTCCTGAGCTTCTATTTTACCGGCGAACACATGGGGTTAGTAGGTAGCTTGTGAGCCACTATGAATCTACTTAACAACAGTCATGTCGTCGTATGACCATGCGAAAATATCCTCATATTCTTTTAGAAACCGGATGTACTCTCCCTTCTCTGACGATGATAGATGAATACTTATGCGAGTTTCCTTAACTGTTTCAGAATTTCCTAAGTTAACTGCCTCAGTTTCTTGCAAATTGGACTTCGGTTTGTTCTCAAAATTCTCTACTTCATTGACAATTTTCTCAGGTATTATATCACCCTCCGAATCTTCCGAATCACTTTTCTTATGTTGCGTTGTCTCATTACATATCACAGTCATAAGTTCATCAGGATATGTAATAATTACGCTGAAAAAAATATAGAAAGATAATAATAAATAAATGAAAAACAATAATGCCTCAATAAAACTTACAATTTTCAACAAGTACGACTCGATAGCTTGAGTAATTATTTAAGAACAAAATACTAAAAATGTCTTAAATGCTCAAAAATAATTATTTTATAAATGAATCATGCTAATTCTGCCAAGGCTACCCAGGTACTCGGCGAGCCTGGGATGGTGCAGCAGTCCAGTTCTTGAGAACGGCTCCTTCTCCCGCTGTCTGAATGGTCTGGTCTTCTTCCTCCTCCTCCTCTAAAATTGCACTGCAGTCCATGTCTTCCTCGTCCAGAAACAACTTCCTCATACCGGCCAAAATCTAATCTTCCTCAGATCCCCAAATTACATTAGTCTGGAGGAATGTCTGGTGCAGCGGTGCTATGGTTTATTCCAGCGGATAGTAATCGGCGCACCACGGCGGTGTCCAATCCTGGTATTCTTGCACAGTATATTCATACCCGAGACTAACGTTTGTGCTATGATATTGTGGTCGTATTGGTTCTGTGATCCCCTGAAGCTTTCGGCCAAGACTCTTGCCTGGTTCATATCCAAACCACATTAATATGCTTTCTATCTTATTGCTCCACCATCAATCCTTCTCAATTACTTTTACCCGCTCAATGCGGTGGTATGTTTCTCCTCCCAATTTCCTCCTGTTTTCGATGACTGGCATTGCATGGTTGGTGTAGATATGGTTGCTTCCATCTCCATGAATGATTACCTCTTGATGATTCCATTCGAACTTCACAACCTGGTGTAGAGTATAAGTGACTGCCTCAGCCGCATATATCCATGGTCATCCCAACATCAAATATTAGGTGGCGGATATGTCTATCACATGGAATTCGACATCAAACTAGATCGGACCCATCTGTAGATCAAGGTTGATTTCTCCAATAGTCTCTCTCTGAGATCCGTCGAACGCTTTCACATTCATGCTTTCCATCCGTATCTCATAAAGGCCTTTACCCAGCTATTTTAGAGTAGTCAGCGGACATATGTTCAGGCTCGAACCCTGGCGATGAACTTGTCTTCAAATTGCACAGTGACATACAATGCTTTGTTGTGACTCAAATCTTCCGGCGGTAGCTCATGTTCGTGGAAAGTAATGTTTTGACTCTCTAATACTTGACCTACCATGTTAGCCATCTCCCCACTAGTGATACCGGCGGGCACATAAGCTTCACTCAATGCTTTCATTAAGGCATTCTTGTATGCGTCCGAATTTTGCAACAGCGACAAGATGGATACATGGGCGGGAGTCTTGTCCAGGTAATAAACAACAGAGTACTCCCTCACATATACCTTTCTCCAAAGATCGTCAGTGCATGTCTCAACAACAGGTGGCTTAGATGTAATTTCTTTGCTTGTTCCTCCAAGATTCTCATGTGTATAAACTCTGCCAATTCTGGTCATACCTTGTGCAGAACTTGTCACTTCCATCTTGGATTTTCCTTTTCTTCTTGCCTCCGCAACATAATCCTATGGGATGATATCAGACTTATAAGACGGTGTTGAAGCTACCATCACAGTGAAAGGCGTGGCTACCTCGACCTCAAATGGTGCCTGGGTTTGCACCACAATCAGTGAGAGAGTGACGGGAGATGTTTTAGGAGCATGCCCCTCTCTCATAAGTCCGATGGATCCTTCCTAATCCCATTCCTCATCAGTTTCTATCACATTCACTCTATCGCCCCTATGATCCGGGAGAGGGTTATTATGGATATTTGGTGCAACTACCTTTACTTGTATAACCTTGGTGTCGATTAGTGTCTGAATCTTGTCCTTCAACATGCGGCATTCTTCGATGGTATGACCCTTCATGCTGAATGATAGGCACAAGTTTTGTTGGGGTTAACCCACTGGGAAGGGTTCTCAGCAGCAATAGTAGGAATCGAGGTGACGTAACCCGCGGTCTTTAGTCTCTCATACAGTTGGGCTATGGGTTCTGCTATTGGGGTGTATTGTTTAGGTGCTCTACAGTCAAAATTTGGTCGTGGCTTTGTGTAGTTTTGGCTGGCCGGCGGAGGCGAATGGTAATATGCAGGTTGGATATTATATGTATGGTAGGTGGTGGCAGGGTATTGGTATTTTAGAGGTGAGGGTTGATATATGGGTGGAGGTGTTTGGTATGTAAGAGGAGACTTAGGGCCATGGGCTACCTTCACGGCACCCACTTATTTATTCTTCGAGATACCTCATGATTGCAAGGCTTTGTTTGTGGCTTGCAGTGCCTCAAAATTGGTCACCATCCCGCTCTTGATTCCTTATTCTATCATTTCTCCTAACTTGATGATGTCTGAGAAGTTGTGATTTTCGATATCCATCAACCTTTCATAATACTGCGGATCTTGAGCTATAACAAAGAACTTGCTCATTTGATCTTCTTCAAGTGGCAGCCTTACCTTTGCGGCCTCTGATCTCCAACGAGTAGCATACTCGCAAAAGGTTTCTGTCGGCTTCTTCTTGAGGTTCTGGATATAGAAAATATCTAGCGCGTTCTCTATATTGAACTTGAATCTGTCCATGAAATCCGATGCCATGCTCAGCCAATTTTGCCCACTTTTTTGGATTCTAGTTGATGTACCAAGATAATGCATCTCCTGTAAGACTTCGCATGAACAGTTCATGCGGATTTGTTCATTCTTACCCACTCCCACAAGCTTTTCACAGTAGGTTCTCAAATGTACCTTAGGATTACCAGTGCCATCAAACATCTCAAACTTGGGAGGTTTGTTACCTTCCGGCAGTTATACATCCGATTGGATACATAAGTCTTCGTAATTTAAACCTTCAACACCTTTCCTGCCTTCAACACTCACGACTCTCCCTGTTAGTTTCTTGAGTTCTTCTACCATGTTTTGAATGAGCAGGTCCTTCTCGATTGGCTCATGTATGTATAGGGTTTGTTGTGGGGTATGGGGTAAGGTTTCCACGTATATCGGGTTGCCTTTATGAGTTCCTGGAACTTGGGTATATGGGTGATCATTGATTGAAATTTGAGGAGGATCTGGGGTAAGTTGTGATGTGTTTTGAGGTGTGTGATAAGTGGTGGTTTCCGGATATTGGGTCGGGTGATTGTGGTGTATTTGAGGGGTTTACACTGGTGGTGGGTTAAGATTTTGAAGAGGTGCAGTATTGAGATACTGGTGCACAGCGGAAGGATTGTTTGGAGCTATGGGTGGTGGATTTTGGTTTTGGGTCTTTTGCGGTGGTGTTTGGTTCTAAGTGGTTGTGTTTTGTTGGTTGATGTCAGGGACATTTTACTTAAGGGAAAGGTTTTCCAGATTTCGAACCTGCTCAAGCTCACCCTGCAACTCCAGGATTTTCTGCTTCAAATGTAAGACCAACTCATTCTGTCCTGGCATACTTCTTCCATCCGGGGTTTCAACATTCTCTGCCATGGTAGCGTTGTCTTTTCTATTACCACTTACATCATCCATCTTTTCATTGCCTTTGCCTTTACTTTTCGGGTCACTAGGTGGAGGAGGTGGTGGAGGACCTATGGATCTGGTGTGATAAGACGATGATGCAAGAATACACTAACCAACCTTTTGGGAATATGAGTAATCACAAGAAATAAAAACAAAAGGTAACCAAGTCAGTAAGACGGAGTAAAAGAGTATTTGCAATATTTAAGCATGTATCACATAAGGTTATGCAATAATTCGCGTCCTAATTTGGGCATCTCATTGTTCCTGAGGTAGGCCTTAGCGACACACAGACTTGGGAGAAGATTCATGTTGACGTTTACTTCATTCCATTAATGCGAAAATAAGCCAAATCAATCTTTCACTAAATCGACAATAATTATAAAGTCACTTATGACATTAAGCCTTATTACATTGAAATCTAATCTAGTCTAGAAGGCAGTAAAGGAAATTATCTTCTAGTACACTTGGTCCCTGGAGGACCTTCTCCATGCTTGGCTCTCTTGATCCCATCAATCACATTCCCCAGATCGCGCATTTCCAGTGGCAAGTAAGCCTTTACCAGCTTCCTCATTTATCATCGTCCATGCCTTGTCAATCCCAAAGCCTCTTTCTCATCTTCCGCTCTAGTTCCATCAATCTTTGCTCTAGATATTCTAACTTCTCTATCGATATTGGCAATCGCTTTCCATTCTCTAATCACCTCCATGTTCACTTTATGTTGCTCCAGATGCTTAGCTTCAGATTTGAACATCATTTTGTGTAGCCTCTTATATTTCACTTGTGCCTAAACCACCTTATCTATGATCATATCTTTCAGATTGACCCCCAGTTTGTGTAACGACCCGACTTGTCGTTTTAAGAATTTATGCCTCATTTAGTGACTTAAGGTTTCGAGCAGCTTCGCAATATGTTTTATGACCCATGGGTGTGGTCGAGTTTGATTTACTAAAGATTCAGAATTAAATTAAAAGAACAATCCTTAATTGGAAGCTTAAATGGAAAGAGCTCACCAGAGAGTTGACTTCTGAGAAATGACTCCGGAATGGAATTTTGATGATGTCAATAGCTCTGTATGGTGATTTTGGACTTAGAAGCGTGTCCGAAAAATTATTTAGAGGTTCGTAGTGGAATTAAGCTTGCAATGGCGAAACTCAAAATTTTGGAAAGTTTGACCGGAGGGTTGATGTTTTGATATCGGGTTCCAAATTTGATTCCGAAAGTGGGAGTAGGTCTGTAATATCGAATGTGACTTGTGTCAAAAATTTGAGGTCAATCGGACATGATTTGATAGGTTTTGGTATCGATGGTAGAAGTTAAAGTTTCAAAGTTCATTAAGTTTGAATTAGGGTGTGATTCATGATTTCGACGTTGTTTGATGTGATTTGAGGCTTCGAGCAGGTCCGTGTTATGTTATGGAAAGGCTGGTATGATTGGACGGGGTCCCGAGGGGCTCGGGTTTGTTTCGGGGTGGTTTCAGACCAAATTGGAGCTGTTTGGACTATTGTTGCTGAAGTCTAGTTTCCTTCTTCGCGAATGCGAAGGTAGTCCAGCGTTCGCGAAGAGGAATTTGAGGGACTGATGGTTTGGCCTTCGTGAACGCGAAGCTGTGGTCGTGAACGCGAAGAAGGTGCAAGGCAAGCCTTCGTGAACGCGGCTCAGAAAATGCGAACACGAAGAAGAAACGAAGATTGGGAGCCTTCCTGGCGTTAAGCCTTCGCGAACGCGACTAGTGTCTCGCGAATGTGAAGGGCAGAGGTCGGAAGGCATCGCGAACGCGATGGGGATATCGTGAACGCGAAGAAGGAATCTGGGCAGCACATTTTTTTGTGCTTCGTGAACGTGAAGCTATGGTCGCGAACGCGATGAAGGCACTTCCGGGCAGAATTAAAAGTCCCAAAACGGGGGGTTTGAGTTCATAACTCAAAATGTAATTGGGAGCTCGGTAGAAGGCGGTTTTCGGAGAGATTCTTGTGTGGGTGTTTGGGGTAAGTGATTCTTATCCAGTTTTGATTAATTTCCATGATCATGTCTTTGAAACCATCATTTAATTCGGATTTAATGGAGGAAAATCAAGATTTCTATAAAATCTTCCAAAAATAAAAATTTAAGATTCAGAGATCGATTTTTTATTGGAATTCGATAAAATTGGTATGGTTGAACTCGTATCGGAATGGGTGTTCGGATTTTATTAAAATTATGTCGGGTTCCGAGAGGCGGGTCCTACGTTGACTTTTTTGGAATAAAATTTTTAAGTCAACGTATTATTATCCGGAATTGTTTTCGATGAATTTTAATGAAGTTATACAATTAATTTGGATAGATTTGAGCGGTTCGGAGGTCAATTCAAGCAAGAAGGCGATTTTGGAATATCGGCATAACTTCAAAGAGGTAAGTATCTTGCCTAACCTCGAGTGGGGGAATTACCCCTTAGGCATTGAGTCTTATGTGAAAATTGTGTGGTTGGAAGTCGTGTATGCGAGGTGATGAGTACGTACTCGGGCTTATATGTGCAAATTTTATTGGTTTAAAGTTTTAGGAATCTTTATGGATTAAATTGAATAATTGTTGGCACTAGTAAATCCTTGAATTATCACGCTGCATTCCTTATTTGTCAACTTTGTATTTTATATAATAATTTGGTGTTATTGTTATTTGGATTTTATGTTAATTCCGTGTGTTTGTTGATTTGATATGTTTCTTAGAACTAAATTCATGATGGAATCCTTATCTGCAAATGTTTATTAAATAAGTTTAAATTGAGGAGTTAATATAATTATCAAGAATGTGGATTAATGAAGGTGTTGCCCTATACTGAGTATTTTTTCACCTCTGTTGACTGTTTTGAGGTTTTATATACGTTGTGTGGAGCCTTGAGCTATTTATTGAGAAATTTAGTGATTCTGCTACATATTTGGAACTTGATTGTGGTTAGTGGCAAATTGTGATATGAATTGTTGTATTGTGTTGTGGATTAAACACTCTCTTTGACATTAATTATGCTTCTTACCTTGCTTGTTAATGATATACATGTTCTTGGTGAGGAAGAGTGTAAAGAACAAAGGGTGATGCTGTGCCATTTGAATTATATTATCATGTGAGGGAGAGTGTAAAGTACGAAGGGTGATGCCGTGCCATTGAGAGTGTAAAGCACGAAGGGTGATGCCATGCCGTTTCATTTATATTATCAGGTGAGGACGAGAGTAAAAGCACGAAGGTTGATGCCGTCGTGCCGTTTCATTTATATTATCAGGTGAGGATCAGAGTAAAAGCATGAAGGGTGATACCATGCAATTATTTTTATATTATCATATGCTCATGGCACAAAGGGTGTTTCCGTGCAGGAAAGGACGAGAGACATACATTATATTGTGATATTATTTGTTGTGTATACATTCATGCCTTTATCTTGATATGTTATTGTGCACATATGTTTTCTATGTGACTTATAGTCGTTGTTGCTTCCTGTGTGCCTCTACTTTATTCTTTTTATTGTTATTGGCACTTCTCCCACTTAGTTGGTACTGTTGTATGTATGTACTGTGAGAAAGATATAAATGTACGAAGGGTGTTGCCGTGCCAATTGATTTAATCTACATATATATATTGGGTGAGAATGAGACAAGTGCACGAAGGTATTGCCGTG
>AWOL01S0044179.1:71636-95873 GCA_000715115.1 Nicotiana otophora | reverse complement strand
GAAAGAATTATATTTGAAAGATATTTACTTGAAAGAATTATATTTGAAAGATATTTACTTGAAATAATTATATTTGAAAGATATTTACTTGAAAAGATGTATATTTTGAAAGACTTGATTAATTGGTTATACCTGTGTTTATTATTCGTTTGAGTAATATTTATGATGTTCCTGTTGCCTTGCTGTTTAAATCACTAGTTGATTGGTGTTGCCCTTATTGTTATTTGTTTTCTATTATTTTTGTATGCTATATTGCACAGATTATTTGACTAGTGAGTGTCTTGACTGTACCTCGTCTCTACTCCATTGAGGTTAGTCTTGATACTTACTGGGTACCGACCGTGGTGTACTCATACTACACTTCTGCACATTTTTGTGCAGAGCCAGGTATTGGAGATAGCGAACTTGGGCAGAGTAAAGCGGGATCGTAAGGATTCAACGTAGAAGTGCTTAGTCGTCGCAGTCTCTTGGAGTCTTTTCATTTTATTGTATTGTAAATTTTTAATCAAACAATATTGTATATTCAGTCCTCGTGATCATTCCATATATTCAGTTAGAGTTCGTGACTCAGTACTACCAGTCTTGGGAGGTTATATATTTATATTTATTCCGTTGTTAGTTTTGGTTACTTATTTAATAAAAAAAATAAAAACAAATGGCTTCAAAATGTGATAGAAATCGGCTTACCTAGTATTAGAGACTAGGTGCCATCACGACGCATGTGGTTAGGATTTTGGGTCGTGACAGTTTGACATCCCCGGCTATGTCGTCCTCCAACCATAAGAGATAGTAGTACATATGGCCGGCGTGATACCTGTCTGGCTCAATAGTCTCTCCTTCCATGATGATATTTTGGTTCCACATGTGTTGGGCTTCAAACTTGAACGTGATGACATCTCCTTTGAAATATGCTTTATACTGAACTATATTGGAAACCCGAGGTGTGACTTGTTTCCTTGCCTCATTACCTTTATAGGAGCGTAAGGGTAGATGCCTCACAACCGGATCAGTACTAAGTGAGTAGTTTCTTTAGATCTGATGATGAACTCACTACTAAGAAACCATTCAAACAACCAATGCCTTGCTCGTCTGTTAGATTGCTAAAGAAACGCACCCAGCCTACGGCATTTCCAGGATTTGCAAACCTGTCTAGAATGAATGTCATCTTCTTTGGATGATGATTGGCTATGTAGTCATTTAGTGGTTTTCGTAGAAGCTCTTGGTGATAATCACCCCTTTGAAAGTGTTCCAGTAACCAAACCTGTGGTAAGAGATTACAACCCTTGAAGTGCCCGAACCCATGCTTGCACCGATCCAGAGCACGGTGCATCTCAGCTAAGATCATCGGGATGATAGTGTACTTCTTCCCCTCGCTACCTTCCATTAAGGTCCTGACGACCATGGCTAAACGAGTATGGATCCTTCCCCTTCCATAGGAAAGATCAACAGTCCCAAGAAATAGACTATGAAAACATAAACGCGGCGGTGCACCCATCCCAAAAAGGTAATGGCTAGCTCCTCATGATAAAGGCAGTATGATTTGCTATGCCCATAACGCTCATATAGAAATTCAAAGGGTATGTACGATTTCTTTAGACAGACCAGTTCGTCATTTTTCTTAAAACCCATCATTTTCAGAAAATCGCGTGGATTACGATTTTCTGGCACCAATAGTCCTAGACTATCCCATGGTAACTTGGCGAAACCTCCTATCTCTTCTAGGAGAGGAGTCATTTCTATATTTCCAAATCGAAAAACAACTCTCTTCTCATCCCAGAACATGGTAGCAGCCTCAATCAGTTTCCTGTTTGGTCGAATGTTCAGCAAAGATGGAAGGTCTCCAAGTACTCTCCTCACATGGTTTTTATCACAGGGTGTAAGGTCGTTCCACTAGTCAATTAGCAAAGGCGGGATATTTTGGACCATACCGAACCTGGGGATTTCGTACTTCATTTTCTGCAAAAAAAAATAAAAGCTAGCCCTTTCCCCTTAAGATTCGACTATTTACGCAATAATGATCAACATGTTGGCATATTTTCTCCAAGTAATGCACATAATATAATGGTGTCCTTTGGGATTATGGAAATCCTATTGGACTTTGGACAAGGTTCATCTAAGCGGGTTGATACTCCAATGACGTCTCAGCCTGTACTAGGTTTAGCATGATGTATGTACATTTCAAATTGGAGTGTGGTTCCTAGAAAGGTCTAGACTGGTACTCTCAAGTGTACAACTTGAGAGGGAATGGCACGAGACCGTCGGCTGCACTGCTGATCGAATAGTCTACCGCAAATAAACCTTTCCGGTTTAAAAGGGTGTTTTTAAGGAAAGCGTGGACACGCATCAAGCGCCGCTATGTTTATAATAAGAACGAGTAGGGTATGATGTTGGGAGCATGCTTTATCGAAAAATAGTAACATGTTGCCAAATATTTACACGATGAAAGTGTGTAAAAAACAATAAACATAATAAAAAGGAGAAAGAAAGGAAAAAATGGAAAGACAAAAGAGAGAAGTCAGTTTAACTCATGAGAATGTGCGAGAACGTAATTAAATGAAGTAAATAGGGAGATAGGAATAGGAGGTACTTGATATAACAGTCTTAGACAAGATGAAGGAAATGAAGAGGGGGTGTGCATGCTCTAGTAATTTAAATAAAGGGAAACAGGGAGGGGATGTTCATGTCATAGCAATTTAGACAAATAAAAGAAAATAAGGGAAGAGATGTCCATGTCATAGCAATTTAAACAAATTAAAAAAATGAGGAAAGGGATGTACATGTCATCAAATAATCCATTAATCCACATAAGTCAACTTCATCATTGTAAGAGCCTAAGTGTAAATCCCCAG
Source organism: Nicotiana otophora (assembly GCA_000715115.1). Lineage (NCBI taxonomy): Eukaryota > Viridiplantae > Streptophyta > Magnoliopsida > Solanales > Solanaceae > Nicotiana > Nicotiana otophora. The sequence continues at coordinate 93,024 of AWOL01S0044179.1, read as the reverse complement.
CAGAGTCGCCGTGCTATCGCGCCCCGTTTTCTCATGAAAGCGGGTTTCGACGTGTGACAACTCATTCAAAAATGAATGGGTATAAAAAGAGAAGAGTCGCCACCTAACGCTTTTTTAAGGTGAGTTGGGGAACCTATTTGTAAATAACTCTGTTTAAATAGTCTACATCACCAAATATTGGGTAAGGACTCAAATTACCTCAAAGAGAAGGTGTTAGGCACTCTTCGAGGACCACAACTGTGGGTCCCGGTCGAAGATTTAAACTATGTGGGATTATCGGATTACAATTGTCCTAAATGATCATATGAGTCAGGGAAGACAAGGAATTTAAAGGTTCTATTGTGAACAAGTGTAAAGGAAATAGGGCAACAATTAAACTGTAGTCGAGTCTTACAAGGTACGACTTGATAGGCTTCTATGCGATGACTAAGTATAAACAATAAACATATATAGGAAGGGGGTCCTAAGTGTTTTAGCCTAAAGGATCACCCCATGCAACATAAATAATACTTTGTAACTCCCTTAAGGTAGGTGTTACTCATATTATTCAGCGGGCATAGACAATCATCTCATGCTACCCGATTACTATGTTAAAGTTATTTACTTAAAGGCGCTCTAATTCAATTCTACGTCATGTCCTACGCGTGCACTACTCGTCACATGCCTATGGTCCAGGAGGCTTTGGACCTACTATTATATGGTTCTAGACTATACTTAGGATTCTCAGAATTGATAAAACTAGAGCACATTCAAAACATATAGGACTTCACGTAAATGCAATAAAAGGCTCAAGCTAACCTTCACACATAAATAGAGAATGCACGCGACAGATTTAGGCAGTAGACAACTTTAAAGTTAAGAACCATTATAGCCGTTAAATCCTATAGGCATAATTTCTAGGTGATTCTGATATATAACAATGTACATGCAGCGTTAAAACTTTAGGCTAATGGATTTGCAGATTAAAGGCATTACAAACCTATAGGTATGACATCTACAATATTCGTGCAGTGAGGTAATAAGACTTTTCGAAAGCCAAATATTAGCGACGATGATATTATAAATATGCTGTCTAAGAAGAGTAATAGCATCCTATAGGCAGGATTTCTAGTGGTTGACAATTGAAATTGATTTTATAACACTTTATCCATATAGGCATATTTTCTAGGCGGGCAATGCGATAAGAATAGTAGCAATGGGAGTTTAATTAATCAATTAAGGTCCTATAGACATGGTATCTAGATGAATATCAATAGGAGCAGGTCTTTATTACTTAACGCGGTCATATAGGCATGATATCTAACACATAGCAATAGAGCAGATTGAGAAAATAACCAATGATGTTGGAATCCAATAAGCATACTATCTAATAACGTATAGAAGTGGAGCATGTGAACAAGTGAAACGCTTATATTCTTATAGGCATGTTTTCTAATAGTGCACGGGAATAGAACATGTTAAGCAAGTGAAGTAATTGGGTTCCTATAGGCATACTTTCTATAAGTGTACAGAAATAGAGCATGTCAACGAGATAGAAAATAAAACATGTAGATCCTATATGCATGTTTTCTACCCCTTTTATGAAAGAATAGAGTACACCTGTTTCCCCCAATTTCACTAACTCCCCAATTGTTTGTTTACAAATCATTACAGTCCCAAAATAAAGAATACATACTCAAATATTACAAACTGAAATGTGTACAGGCACAATAAGCAGAGCAGGCCCAAGGGAGAATAACCCAGCAACTTTGAGGCCTTCAATAATATCATTTTTGCACAATATAGCAAACCCAGATCTAGGAACACCCAAGACATTAGAGTGTATCAATTGCATGACTCAAACTTAGACACAGACCCATACCAGGCTTGAAGGGGGAACTAACTTACCCAACAATGCCAAACTTAACCACATGAGTAACAAACTGTACATAGGATTGATTAAACAACTTTTGAAGTCCACACACTTAGTTCTTTGGACTGCAACTAACAGTAGTTTAAACCAGAGCAGATAGACAAGATCACATGGAGTTATGTACATAAGATGCTATATTTTAGGAATAAATTCAAAATGACAGGGTGGAACATCACAAGCTAACAAACAATCCCAAGTAGGGTTTTAAAATAGAATATGACCCAAGATCAACTTAAATAACTTTGGACATAAGATTTTAATAGAAGAACCTTTCAAAATCTCAGACATAAGCAAGTGAAATAGTGGTTTTTACATGAAAATTCCCAGCATGAGAGTCTAGTGCAAGTAGGATCACAAATAACACAACAAACAGGCTAGTGAACATGCAACAATTCGCTTGACAAGAAATTTTAACATTATCAACCATAACACCAAGGTCTAAACAGTACTAGAACTCATAATAGGCAAAAATATATCAAATCCAGGTTAACAGGGCCGGCATGCACTAGGGTTTGACTACATATGAAAGAAAAGGCCAGGTATTGGATCTCATCCTAGAATTCTTAGGCAGTATTGAGGAACACAAGATTAAACATGGCAGGGTACACACATTAGAATTTGCAAGTAGTGGAAAAACATGTTTGGCTAATAACTCGACTAGAAATTAACTCTAAGAAAACATTATGTCATACTTGAATGATTCAACAGGAATTAGAACACATTCTAGACATGAATTGGCTTATCACAGGAATACATAACAAGAAAAAGAGATAAACTTGGAATAAGCAACAATAATAAGCATTCGAACACACACATTAGGATAAACATGCTTAAAAAACCAGAATCAATGTTAAAACAAATAGGCAGGTGCAGTTACTAGAGAAGTATAGAGCCTCAAGAATAACTTCAGAGCAAATAATGGCATGTTGATTTACAAAAGTTTCAGGGACATAGATGTACAAAGCAGGAATTCAAACGAAAAGAGAATGAAATTGTAAGGGCCATAGGTACTTACCAGTTACAGATTAACAAACAAGTAAACAAGAAGAATATTTTAGCAGCACTCCAATAATTGATAGTAGAAGAGAGCAGCAAAACCGAAAACCCAGTGCGTTAAAGTTCACATGGGCTTCGTATGAGCCCCGAGCAATGCTCGCACTGGAAAGGCTAATAGAACGCACTCCGGTGGCCTTGGCTTTAACCGACCAAAAACCAAAGTTTTCAGAATGAAGTGAGAGAGCGACAGGGATAATAACAGTATTCAAGTGGCAGTTGTTCTTGCAGTAGTCGTTGAGACTTAGAGGGGAAGGGGGGAATGAGGATTTATATAATGGTAGAAATTGAAAGAACAACATTGAAAACAATCAATTAGGCGCATATAAAGAAAAAAGGTATCACATGAAAATAAAAATGTGTAAAGGAGATGGAGAGTCTCAAACCCTAATTAGGGTTCAATCGTCTGAAAATCGATCCAAGAGTGCAAATTGCTCTTCGTTGAGCGTATATAGACGGAATAACGCCCAAAATCAAAGATTCGAGTCATTCATGTCTGATGTCGGATGTGATACTTGAAAAACATAGGCAAGTACTAAGTAATACCATAAACGAATGACCAATGATGAGAGAATATTAATAAGGTAAGTATATCATAGGTTGATTCCATCTCTGGGTTGGACTCGAAGGGGAACTAAGCAACGGTGGCTAGGGTTTCTCAGAGAAGAAGAGAGAGTAGAGAGGATTTAGGGCGGTGGATTAGGAGAAAGGGTATTTAGGGTTGGGTTATGGGGATATAAGGAAAGAAGGGGGGAGGTATTATGAACCGTTGATCTAGAGATCAATGGTTGGGATTTTAAAGAGAGAGACAGGGCAGGTCAGTCGGGTCCCGACCGGATTTATTAAAGGGTTATTTCGTTTTGGGTTGGTAAAGGGTGAGATAAGATGGGTCAAGTGTTTTGGGCCATATTTGGTCTGAAACTAGCCCTCTTTTGCGCTGTAAAATTAAATATACAAAATTTATTTTAAAATAATTTTATACAAATAATTAATAAATAATAAAAATATTACTTATGTAGTAAAATGATTGGAAATAATATCTTAGCCTTATAAAAATATAAAAAATATTATTTTAGCATAAACAATGTAAGTAATGTAGTTATGTATAAAATATAGGCTATTATTGCAAAATTATATAAATAGCTTGAAAATACAAATGTAGTTATATAATATGAAGTAAAAATGTTATAAAGCATATATGTGGGTGTAAATAATAAATTTTGATGATTAAGTCATCACAAATAATTTGAAAGAGAAATTAATAAATATTTAAATAATTTAAATGCAAGAAAATCAATTTTAAAGCCTTAAAAATTATAGAAAATACTTATATGATTCTTGAAAATTGGTGATGATGAAGAATGATATTTTGAAAGTATATATGATATTTATAAAATATGAGAGTAAAATCGAGTATCAACATTGTGGTGAGAATTGTTATTGTGATATGATGTTGAAGCGCATGCGACGGTATAAGGCTTGGGTTGATGTGCATCCATCGGTATAAGGTGGGACTTATGTGCGTGTTGCTTGTAGGGGAACTACGTGAAGCCACGCAGTGTCATAAGATGGGCTAAAACGCGTGTAACTATTTCGGAAAAACTATTTTTAAAACCTATTTTCAAATGTAAGGCTCACACGGCGATATAAAGAAAGATTGTGATTGAAATTGAGAAATGTGAATACGAGGTGGTACCTCGGTTGTGATTCTTGATTATACGAGGCGGTACCTCAGTTTTATTTTATTATACACGAGGTGGTACCTCGTCGTGTTTCTTGCTGTTTGATTCATGTTGCAAAGTGTTGTCGTAGGAATACTTCTTGTTACTTCATTCTTTATTTTTCTAGTAGTCGTAGTCCGTACATGATCGTTGTATCACTTTAGCTGCTTCTTTTATGTTATCTCTATTGTTAATTTTTGATACTAGTTCTTACTATTATCTTGTTCCGAATGAGTTATTCTTCACTTTCCATTGCTTATCCGTAATACATTTTTATACTGCCTATTTCATATCCTAGTAGGTGTCTTGACCTGGCCTCGTCACTATTCTACTGAGGTTAGGTTTGATACTTACTGGGTACCGTTGTGGTGTACTCATGCTATGCTTCTGCACATCTTTTTATGTAAATCCAGGTACGTCGGCTCATGCCGGTCGATAGAGATTTTCCTGCTAGCTGCTTATACCGGAGACTTCAAGGTATGCATGTCGGCGTCTACAGGCTTTGGAGTCCCCTTCCCTTATTCTCAGTTGCTATTGTATTTTCTCGCAAATAGTGATGTATCATATGCTTTAGTTATTCCATAGTGCTTATGACTCTGTTCCATAGTTCTTGGGGTTTGTATGGTTGAGAACTTACTTTTAGTAGTTCTATGAGTTATTCAAATTAGGTGGAGTATTTTGTTGTTTACATCTGTTAAAATTGCTATCAAATATTAGGTTTACCTGGTCGTAGCGACTACGTGCCATCACGACTTCTTACGGGGGAAAATGGGGTCGTGAAAAGTTGGTATCAGTGCTCTAGATTCATAGGTGTTACGAGTCATAAGCAGTTTTAGTAGAGTCTTGCGGATCACTACGGAGACGTCTGTACTTATCTTCGAGGGCCTACAGAACTGTTAGGAAAATTTTACTTCTTTGATTTCTTATCATGCGAATTGGTTGATTACGAAAAACTGAATCTTTGACTTTCTATTCCCTCACAAATGGTGAGGACACGCACCACATGATCCGATGATTAGACACTCGTGCTCCCTGCTAGAGCCACGATAGGCCAAGGTCGGGGCAGAGGTCGAGGACGGGCACGTGTTATAGCTAGAGCACCTGCCCGAGATGCGATAGAGGAGCCACCAGTAGCTCCAGTCGGGGGTCAGACAGCCAAGGCGCCTATTGCCGGCCCAACACTTATGGAGACCCTCGCACAGTTCCTGAGCTTGTTCAGCATCTTAGCTCAGGCAGGGTTGATCCCACTTGCACCAGCCACATCTCAGGCTAAGGGAGGAGCACAGACTCCTGCGGCCCGCACCCCAAAGCAGCGGGTCCAAGTTGGTCAGGTCCTAGAGGTTATACCGGTACAGCCTGTTGTTCCAATTCAGCCTGTGGTTAGGGCAACAACAATTGAAGAGTAGCAGCTTAGGTTCGAGAGGTTCAAGAAGCACTACCCTCCTACTTTTAGTGGTTTGGCTTCAGAGGATGCACATGGTTTTCTTGAGGATTGTCACTGCATTATCCGTACTATGGGCATTGTGGAGACGAATGGTGTTGCTTTTACTACGTTCCAGCTAAAGGGAGTGGTATATCAGTGGTGGCGGGCGTACGAGGTAGGTAGCCCAGCAGAGGCAACGTCACTCATATGGGATCAGTTTTCAGAGTTTTTCTTTAGAGAGTTTGTTCCTTAGACCCTTCGGGATTCTTGGTGCGCAGAGTTTGAGCGGTTGAGACAGGGTACTATGTCAGTGTCGGAGTATGCCGTCCGATCCAGTGATTTATCCAGGCATGCACCAGCCTTGGTTTCCATAGTTAGGGAGCGAGTCCGTCGATTCATCGAGGGGCTCAATTAGAGTATTAGATACAGCACGGCCAAGGAGTTGGAGTCAGACACTCCGTATCAGCAGGTGGTTGAGATAGCATGGAGATTGGAGAGTATGCGAGACCGTGATAGAGATGATAGGGAGGCCAAGAGGTCTCGTGGCACAGTGGGATTTAGTGGTGGTCACGCCGCAGTTTCTGCGTATCATGGTAGGGGCTATGTGAGACATCCAATTCACTCAGCACTTTTATCTTCTAGTGGTGTTCCGGTTGTTCCAAGATCTCAGACTGCACACTTTGCTCAGCCACTTTTTAGTGCACCTCCTGTATGTGGTGCCTTCAGTGGTCAGTCCAGCCAACTAGGCCCGAGACAGTCCCAGCCATAACGCCTACCGAGAGCTTGTTTTGACTATGGTGATACCTGCCATATAGTTAGAGACTGCCCTACACTCAGTAGGGGTGCACCTTCCCAGACTACTCAGGCTCAATGAATCCAGTCAGGTTCGCAGGCTTCTCGGGCTATGATTGCTGCCCCAGTTTCCACTCCACCCATGCAGCCATCTAGGGGGAGGCCACACCAGATTCTATGCTCTCTCAAGTAGGATAGAGGCAGTTGCTTCAGACTCAGTCATTACAGGTATGGTTCCGATTTTCCATAGAGATGCATTAGTCTTATTTGATTCGGGATCCACTTATTCATATGTGTCATCTTACTTTGCTCCGTATTTGGACATGTCTCGTGATTCCTTGAGTTCTCCTATTTATGTGTCCACACCTATGGGAGATTCTATTATTGTGGATCGCGTGTATCGGTCATGTTTAGTTGTTATTGGTGGTTTTGAGACCAGAGTTGATCTGTTGTTACTTAGTATGTTAGACTTTTATATTATCTTGGACATGGACTAGTTATCGCCTTATCATGCTATTCTTGATTGCCATGCCAAGACTATGATGATGGCTATGCTAGGTTTACCATATTTAGAGTGGAGGGGCTTATTAGATTGTGTTTCTAGCAGGCTTATCTCATTTCTAAAGGCTCACCGGATGGTTGAGAAGGGGTGTAATGCTTATCTAGCCTTTGTGCGGGATGTCAGTGCTGAAACTCATACTGTTGAGTCAGTTTCGGTAGTGAGAGACTTTCCAGATGTAATTGAGTATTGGTGCTGGGAAAAGACAAACTATGTTATGTTGTGGTTGTATTACTTGTCCATTTGAGACTTTAAAATTATGAAACTATTGGAAATGAATTGCTATTGTAGACATGAACACATTTTTGTCTAATTAATGAAAATATGTATTATCTCTATTCGTGGATGAGTTTGGGTAGAATAAAATCTAACAGGCTTGCTTGGTCGGGTTTACTCTGTTGAGTGCCGGTCGCGCTCCTCGATTTTGGGGCGTGACAGTTTTAGTGGTTGAGATGTTTATCTTACTACTGATTCTGAGTGGAGGATAGGGACCTGGTGTTCTCTGGGGATTGGTGTGTTTGTACCGGGCTATTTACCGCAGTGAGATTATGTTAGGGCCAGAATTCATGTGATCGTTGCGTGTGTCTTGCTTCTACCTTGTGGAATGGATCTGTAGTACGGCATCGATAAGGAGTTGTACCTGTTGGACTTGTTTGATAGTTCTCTCATGTGTTCCTCTTTTCATATTCAGTCATATTCAAGTTATGCTTGTTGGGTTTGGAGCGATGTATGTGCCAGGGTGGCGTTTGATGTGGCTTGTTAATCAGGTGAGTAGTTATGAGTTCCACATGTTTCTTGCATCTTTGTCAGTATTGTGAAGGTCTAGAACACGGTTCTAGTCGATATGAGGCTATTTGCCAGTATCGGGCTTTGTAATAGGCAACTATTATGGTTAGAGTTATTGCTATGGGCATATGGGTGACATGTTATGTCGTGTTGTTGTATCTAGTGGATATCGGCATGAGTTGTTACAGCTATTTGAGGATTATACAGTGTGTTTATGTGAGAATTGGGTCCTTGTTGGGTGTGAAATTTGGTTCTTAGGCTTATCGACATGAGTGGAAGGAATAATCTTCGGTTGAGATGATGTCGTCGAGCTTATGTGGATTGAGGTGATATAGGATCACCCTTGGGTATGTGTATGGTGAGTTTATGCAGTGATTTGATGGCTTGTTAAAGACTCTTGGCTCATTCAAGGAAGGACGTTTGTTTAAAAGGGGGAGAATGTAATGACCCGACCGGTCGTTTTGAGCTTTAGCGTTTCGTTAAGTGGTTCAAGGTCTTGAGTAGCTTCATATTAGGTAATATGACTTGCGTTTATGGTCGGATTTGATCCTCGGAGGTTTCAGGACCTATTTTGATGAGTGATTCTCATTTTAGAAGCTTAAGTTGTTAATGTTGACCAAAGTTCCACTTTTGTGAAAATGACCTCGGAACGGTATTTTGACGACTCCAATAGGTTCTTATCGTGATTTTAGACTTGGGCGTATGTCCGAAATTGAATTCGGAGGTCCCTAGGTTGATTTGGTTTGTTTTGCCGAAAGTTGGCAATTTAAAGGCTTAGAATTTTGATAAGATTGACCGTAGGTTGACTTCATAGCTATCGTGTTTGGATTTCTATTTAGGGACTTGGAATAGGTCCTATTTTCTATTTGGAACTTGTCATCAAAGTTTGGCGTCATTCCGAGTTGATTTGATAGGAATCGGACACGCGGTTGTGTTTTTAGAAGTTCTTGAGTTTCATGTACATTTAATGTGTTTTGGAGGTTCGATTTATGGTTTCGGATGTTATTTTGATAGTTTACTCGCACAAGCGAGTTTGTGTTATGTTTTTAGACTTGTGTTGATGTTTGGTGTGGAGCCCCGAGGGCTCGGGTTAGTTTCGGTTGCGTTTCAGAGAGTTGAGAGGAGTGTAGAATTTTCTGGTGTTTTGGTCTCGCATTTGGGTGAAATAGGTTGCATTTGCGGGTTTCTCTTCGCTTTTGCGAAGTACACTGTGCCCTGAAGAGTTTGCGATAAAGGCCTGGGTAGGGAGGCATCGCTTTTGCGACCAACAAGTCGCTTTTGCGAAATTGCCTGGGATTGCGATCTTTCTGTCGCTTTTGCAAAAATTTTGTTGCTTTTGCGCCGCTTGTGGGAGATAAGCAGTGTTTGTTTTTGCGAACAATGGGTTGCTTCTGCGGTGGTCACATTTGTGAACCCTGGGTTATAAATTCGACTTCTGCAGCTGAACATAAGGGTTGAGTTATGGGATTTTGGTCTCATTTTCATATTTTGGAACCTTAGACTAGCTAGGAGGCAATATTGAAGAAGGGTTTTTATCTACAATCATTGGGTGGGTGATTTTGATCAATTTTCTACTATTTTACATGATTATATATGAGATGTAACATCAAATTTGTGAGAATCAAAGTGAAATTTTGAGAAATTTTGTTTAAGTTTTGAAAAATGAGAATTTGAGTTTTAATAGTCGATTTGGACTAGAACTTTGAAACAAAACACATATATGGACTCGTGGGGTTATGGGTAGTTGTAATCTACCCTTGGACCTGGGTTTTGATTGGGCAAGCCAGGGGTTGACTTTTGTTGACTTTTGCAAAGACCATGACTTTATTTATTGGAATTGATTTCTCTTGTATTATTTAATGTTATTAAGTCGATTTTGATTAGATTTGAGCCGAGCGGAGGTGAATTGTAATCGGAGAGCTATCTTTGAGTATTGATTGAGGGCTTTTGAGGTAAGTATCTTGCCTAACTTTGTGTGGGAGAACTACTCTGTAGGGATTGGTTTGTTTGCACTATTTGAACTACGTGAAAGACGTGTACTCGAGGTGATGAGTGTGTACACGACCTTATATGTGGATATTGGACCGGTTTAGACTCTTAGGCATCTTATGTACATTAAATTGAAGTTGTTCCATCGTGTTATAACCTCCATTGTTAAATTTACTTTTATATTTCTTATTTGAAGTTTTTGGTTCATGTTCTATCTTTTATTGCCAAATATACTCATACATGCTTTAATTGGAGTTTTCGCCTCTTTATTTACATGTTATCTCCTCCATAGTCGATTATCCTTATTTGAAGTCATTGTTACATGTTATTCCTTCCATGGTTGATTATTCGCATTAGAAGTCGCTTTTTACATGATGTCTCCCCCATAGTTGACTATTCGTATTAGAAGTTGATGTTACATGTTATCTCTCTTATTGTTGAAATACTTTTACTTGAAGTCATTATTACTTGTTATGTCTTTTATTGTTGAGCTCATTATTTCGTTTTTCTTGTATTGTTGTAATTCTTGTGTTGATTTACTTATCGTACCATCGTGTAATTTTTGTTCTTGTTGTACATGGTGTTGTTGAGTCGTAGGCCATGTGTGGTTGTGGTAATTTGAATTCGTTGTTATGGAAACGTTGTAGTATGTGAGCATATATGGTGCGAGTTGTTATATTGAGTTGTTATGTTTTTGTCACATGAAGGATTGTTGAGATGATTGTTGAGGTGTTTTCATGTGAGTTGTCTGAGCTATTATTATTATTGATATTTGCACATGAAGTGGGAAACGACGGGCTATATATGTTGGGTTTGCGCATGTGGCGGTACAAGGTGGGATATTTATTATGCGCGTGTGGCGAGACAAGGCGGGCATTACTTTATTGTTGCGCACGCGGCGAGACAAGGGGGTTATATCGGGGTTAATTTGTGATGGCCTAGGGCAATGTTATGGATGATAATTGTGTGGTGGTCTGACCTTCTTGTCTGTGTCATGTATATTACAAGTTCTATTGTGTTGTTTCCAATATGTTACTCGGTGTCTCTAATCTTACCGATTGATTTAAGCTGTGAAAGTACACTTGCAAAGGCATACACTGTAGCACGTCACCTATATCAGTCCAGGAGTATGAATCCTGTTGTTTATTGATTTTGTACACGTATCCTTGTATACCTGCCTTCTGTGTATGAATTGGATTGTTGGCACGTGAGTTGTCCGTACGGATATAAGGTATTGTTACTATTGGCACGTGAGTTGTCTATGCAGCATGTGAGTTGTCTGTGTGGTTGTGATTGGTAATGCGGGCACGAGATGCCAAGTGATTATGATTCGTGATTTTAGCCCCGTGACTATGATCGTGAGGTGTGGTACCTCGGAAGTTATTCTTGGTTAAACCTTGCTTAAGAACGGTTGATTATTTGGTTGTTACTTGTCTTTCCTTACTTGGTTTCTCTGGGATTTTAACAAGATTTTGATTGCTTTACGGCGTTATTACCTGTTTACTCCTTATTTCTAATTGTTTCTCTATTTTTCCATTTACTAGTGTTGTATTGTTATTCTTTCCATGTTTAGCTTTATGTTGATATTGTTCCATGTTAGCTTTATATTCATTTTGGTACATGTTATTGTGTCTAGTAAGTGTCTTGATTGTACCTCGTCACTACTCTACCGATGTTAGTCTTGATACTTACTGGGTACCGATGTGGTGTACTCATGCTATGCTTGATGCATATTTTTGTGCAGATCCAGTACCTCGGAGCGTGCTGGTCATTAGATAGTTGATCGTGTATTGCTGTGGAGACTTCAAGGTATTCCTGCCGTCGCGTTCGTAGGCCTCAGAGTCACCTTCTGAAGTTTTACTTTGTACTGTTTATTTCTATTCCAAACATTGATATATTTGATAATCTTCGTTACTCTTAGAAAGGCTTATGACTTGTACTTCCGGTTTTGGGATATTGTATATCTATTGAGGGTTGTTGGCTTGTATAGCAATTAATGGTTCATGTTTAGTAGTTGATTGATTAAATCTGTTATTAATTCAGTAAGTGTTAGACTTACCTAGTCCTAGAGACTAGGTGTCATCACCACTCCTAAGGATGGAATTTTGGTCGTGACAATACTACACTCTGCACTTCGTGTAAACCAACTAACATACAATATAGTCTGAACCAGAAATCATCAATTAAATAGTCAAATAGTAATGCAAATATTAGTACTATTATCCCTAAGAACTAGTAGTACAAGTTATGAGCAACTATAATTTTTATTTATAAAATTGATGCGAAGAAGTACAATATCTATTTGAACATACATAAATAGAAATACAGAATACTAGGCTACCACGAACAAATAGCATCTAATAACTGGAACGCAATATCTTCAATACTCATCCCCGAATGCCACAGCCGCTAAGCTCCAAAATCTGCACATAAGGTACAAAAGTATAGTATGAGTACAACCGACCCAATATACTCAGTAAGTATCAAGACTAACCTTAACAAACTAGTGGCGGAATTTAGTACAACTTGTGCAGATCATAAGCATATACAATAATAGAGAAGTAACCAAGAAATAGCCAAAGAACAACATGCATCAATAATAAAGGTGCCCAAGAAAAGAAAGAAGTAATAAGCATGCTTTTCCAATTAAACAGATCAGGACATATGCAAATGCACCAAATCTACATACAAATGAGATATGCACTAAGTAGCATTAACTCGAATACTCCTACATGAATGTAGAATGTCTATACATGATAAAGGTTCAAATTCGATATCAATTACAAATTTGTATTTATTCTTATGCTTCTACATGAGTGTAAAATGTCCATGCATAATGAGAATTCAACATTTATATTTATATACTTTTTTCTACTCTTATCTGGTGCAAGAACCATGCATCCAATATAAGTCACCATATCTCATAATAATTCGGTACAATATCCATGTACCCAACTATACCACTAAATCTTATGAATGTATGAAATGTGCCACTTGACATATGTAGATCATATACATGAATATAATATGAAAATGTGCATTAATGCACGCACCCAATACATCATCCATGTGCCTGACACAATCCATGTGTCAAATACCAAACATTAATCTAGTTCCTATGCTCACAAGGCCCAGAGTAATATAGGTAATCACCTGACTCCGGAGGGACGATGCCATATCCAAGCATTGATACAGGAACCCATTTTCATTAGAACCCATTTTCATAGGAACCCATCATATCACATCGATGTCAATATTATAACAATCCGCACGATAGAAACCTTTTGCCACAATATTCATCTCAATTTAAATCTGCTCATGGTGTCTCATTCCTTAATAACATCAATTCGTATTAAGATCTCCATTTCCAATGATGTATGCATATGCCTAGGAGATAATCAATAAAATATACTAGGACATGATAATTAAAGATGCAGGGATGTATGCAAGTACTCATGAGATGATCTCTGAGCATGGTAAATGTGTGCGCGTAACGTATAACTATAGCTTCAACATGTAATTCATCATTCAATAACCATCAAGTCTGATTAAAACTTCAAATGCCTAGACATGGTGTCTAACCAAGATAGTAAGGTTCAAGTAGTCATACAACAGTCTAAGGCATATCACAAGAATATTAGGTGCAAATGTATGTTCATAATAATAATTGTGACTATGGCTAAATCAAGTATATCATCAATCTTAAGTATAGCTCATTATGCTCAAATAAGATATCATTAACTTAAACATTGTCTTTGGCATAATTCATTGTGTACACGTAGTCATTCAATCAACTAAAGCACAGAACAAGTGGAATACACAACCAAACAACGCATTAAGAAGCCTAAAATCTACCCACAACATGATATAACCTTGGTCTACACATATACTCTTCTCACCTCGCATGTACATCACCTCCCCCTGATCATGTAGCATATAGAATATAGATTTATTTTAAGAACAATTCCCTCAAACTAAGATTATGCAAGGTAGTTACCTTATCCTGGCTAATCTGCAACCCCAAATCATATCTTATCCGGGCTATTCTTCAACCTTCAATTGCCAATAACCTAGTCAAATATCATTTACTAACGTCAAACAATGCAAAAGGAAGCAATCCCAATCAATAAAGCTTCGACTTTTAAAGAAATTCAAAAAGTCAACAAAAGCCAACCCGAGCCCATATAGTGAAAACCCAAAATCTAAACCAAACCTCGTTAACCCATAACCCCACGAGTCCAAAATATGATTAGATTTTAAATTCGATTCCAAATCGGTGTTTAAAACTCCAAAATATAGTCTATAAGTTGTAGATAAACACCCCAAATTTACTTTACAATTTCATGTTTTAGTTGTAGAAGTTCATAGGGAATCAAGATATAATATCAAAATTAAGTAAAAATTACTTACTCTCAAGATTATGGTGAAATTCATCTCTAAAATTGCCTCTTTCCAATCTCCAAAACTAAAAAATGGTGGAAATGAACAAATCTTGGATTTCTGGAGAAAATATACCCGCTGCCACCACCACCCTTTGCGTACATGACCCGTGCCTCGCGTTTGTGATGCATAACTCACCACTGCCTAAAGCTCCTTCTTTGCAAATGCGACATGACCCTCACTAACAAGAACTCCAACGGGCTAACCTCCTTCACGAATGCGAGCAACCCTTCGCAAACACGAAGATCAAGCTGCTCAACCTCCTTTATTCTTAACGATCGCGGACCTCCCATCGCGATCGTGCTTCACAAAAATTCCCTCCAGTTAAAGGAGGAGCAGTCTTATAATCAGCTATATCACATGATCTAGAACATCAAAAAAGGGTGTTATTCCTAAATTCTCAAGTAGCCTCATAATTATAGATGTGGTCAACAACACACCAATAAGAAGGACTCTACTAGACACGGCTCTGAGACATCCTAGGACAATTTACAACCTTAGGCTCTGATACCAAGTTTGTCATGCCCCAACCCCGGGGAGCGCAACCAGCGCTCAACTGAGATACCCCAGTCAAGCAAGCCTATTCAAAGCCTTCTACCCGAACTTACCCAAGAATAAAGTTAAGGTGCATTTCTATTAATTAGATAATATGAAGATCACGTGAACAACACAATTTCATTACCATTAGCTACTTCATTTGAAATTCCCAATATATGTTACACAATCACAGTTTGAATTGGAACATGTGGTACAAATATAATGTTTCTAGTTTGACTTTCCCAATACTAATATGGTACACCCCATATTTTCGTACGTAAGAGTACGTCGTAAGTCAATTGATGTAAGCTCATAAATGAAATTATCTTTGAGAAGTTTACAAAGTTAGTTAATCATGTTAATGCGGAGGTTACAAATATTTAATATCATGAATACCAAGTACCAAGAGGGTTTAAAGGCTTAGAAGCAAAACAAATTGAAGAAAATAAGTTTCATTGAAAGTCGACAAGTTGGAATATTATAACATGTACTTTTGGGGTGAGACTAGGGTGATTAATATTATAAGGAGATTATGTTATGAGTTATTTTAGTCATATGATAGTCGTGTGTTATGTTTTGAAGTCAAGCGAGTTGTGGAACAAAAGTTGAAAAGGTCATCACAAGTTGCATTCATAAATGTGTGGAAACTTAGGTCAAATGTAGCTGAGCTTGTCTCCCAATATACTTGGAATTAGGGGATGATATACCTATCAAATTGAATATATACAAGTCTAAGTTTTAACGCATTTAACCGTTTGTCGATACGACATCGGAGTAGAGAGATATTAGCATTTTTACGAGACTGCGTAAGCAGCTCCCATGGGACCCACAAAGTCGGTGTAAAACTCCAGCTTGTATTTAAGTTCATTCTAAATCGTTTTCACTTTCGAGTCACCCCAAGAGAAAGGTGAATAGTTCTTGGAGGGAGGGAGCTGAGGGTCTATCAGAAACAACCTTTCTACCCTAGGGTAGAGGTAAGGTCTGCGTACAAACTACCCTACCCAGACCCCACTAGTGGGATTATACTGGGGTGTTGTTGTTGTTGCTGTCTAATTCGTTTTCACTCATTTTCTCTCATCAAAAACAGTTCCTAAACCCTTCTAAATGCTCTCCAAGGGATCCTTCATGATTCTAGGGTGAAAGCCTAAGATAAAAACATGAATCCAACACTAGAAACCTCGTGGTGCTTACTAGATCGTAGTTCTTCATCTTGTGGCTGTTTTGGAGGGTTCTTCAAAGTAAAGTAACCTCAGGTTTCGTGTTGTTATTATTTATTAAGGTAATAATCAGTACCTCCTTCATATATATTAGATTTTCAAGGCAAACTATAAGTGTTTACACACCAAGTTGAACACCAAAAGTTAATTCAAGAAGAGAATACAACACCTATAGTGTTGTGGTGTCATTAAGGATAATTGTGGACTGTGTTTGGTTGAAATTTCAAGTTGTTGCTACTATCTAAGGTGAGTATAACAGCCTACTAATTGTGCTTAACCTTACTTGTACGTTGGTTAAGTTGTTAGGATGATAAACTACAAGATAATACTTGGATTAGCTTGAGATGTTGTTGTTCTTGATGGATTGATTAGAAAGTTGCTCTTATGAACTTTAAGTGGCCAGAAATTATGGAAAATAAGTTGGCTATGCTATTTTTAGTATGATTGTGTTGGTTTATATTTCAATCTTGTTAGGGAAATTTGTTACTAGAAAAGGAAATGGCTATAAAGCACTTGGAAGTTGTCGACAGTAATATTATCTTGTGTTGGGCTATTTCGGGTAACTTTACAATTTAGTACAAGGATGGAAATTCTTTAAAAGGTATTGGTTATGTTCAAGAATGAATGATAATAGGGTTGATGACTTCTTAATGAAATATTTTGTACCCTATTAATGATGTTGTTCTTATTGTATTGCTCTGGTTGTTGTTGTTGGTATATGGTATTGGAGGAGGCCCTTGTTACAAGGGAGGTGCTGCCCAAATTTACATAAAACGAGCTACTAGCTTAAGTTACAGACTTAGCCTTTACTCAGAACTGATTTTGAATCTCCTTATGCTATGGTAGACTGAGTTGAGTTGTTTGAAGAGTTGTTTAGAAGCTATTAAGGACTCAATGAGATTAAGGTATGTTAAGGCTAAACCTTTCCTTCATTTTGGCATGATCCCACAACTACATGTGTTTGATAACGAGACATAAAGAGAAGTTTGTATTCTTGAACTTATGTACATTATCCTAGTCTCATAAGTTATAGTACTCTTCCTTATAGAGACTTTATATCCAGTTAAGTATTGTCTTCTTCCAGTCAAGAGAGCAGAGGGTATATATATATATATATTTTCACCACCATCGAGCTATAATCGGTGGGCAGGCCCCTATTGGGCAACCTCTGATTAGATGGTAACTTATATACCGAGCCTACTGTGGCCGAGCGCCTATGAGAGAGCCTAGCATAGCCGAGATACATAGCCTAGTATGGTCGAGCACCTATGAGCGACCCTACTATGGCAGAGCAGTTACATATACCGAGCCTTATAAGGCCGGACAACTATTTTACTTACAATATTGAGAGAGTTGAGTCAGTATCAGCAGGTAAGCATATCTTCAGATTATCTCTGACGCCCAATTACTTTTAGTTATTACATTATCAGTTCAGTTTCAGTTTTTAGTTATTTTGTTTCCTTACATACATGGTACATTATTTCGTACTAACATCCCTTTTGCCGGGGACGCTGCATTTCATGCCTGCAGGTCCTGATTGACAGTTGGACAGACCCTCCCAACAGACAGAGTCAAACATTATCTTGGTTGGTAAGCTCCACTTCCTTGGAGTTACAAGGTTTAGACCTCGGAGTCCATTTTATATATACAGTTTTGATGGGTAGGTCGAGGCCTTGTCCCGATCATGGTACAGTTCAGTTATCTCTAGACGCTTGTAGACGAGTCTTGTATATTTTTTATATCAGTAGATGTTCATGGCGGCTTCGTCGGCCTGCACATTTATATACATCAGCTTTTGGGTATATTTACCCCATAGATAAGAGAGACATTATTTTCAAATGATTCAGAATATGGCCTCATCGGGCTAAGTTGAGGGTTACCCCTCCAGAGTTCACAGTTACAGAGTGGTACACTCGGGCCGAGTATGGCACCGGGTGCTGGCCATGCCTCTTTAAATTTTGGGCGTGATATAATATACAACCCACACAATGTCTACGGAGCCTCTAACCGATAAAAAAGTGTACTATGATAGTACCATGGAAGGCCACAGCTATACCTCAAAACACTATACATAAGGAACAAAAGATACAAGACCCCAAAATGAAGTGGGGCTCACCAAGCCAGCTTGAAGATGGTGTACCACTATCACTGATCGATGCCGCCTGCTGCGGAACCACCTGCATTCATTAAATATGAAGCGCCCCCGGCAAAAGGGACATTACTACATATGGAATAGTACTGGTATGTAAGACTACATACCCTCATAATAGAACGAGTAACAGTACAATGAGAAAGAACATGGAGTCAATGAAGGCCTCAAACAATATAACAATGCCAAGTTAAGAGAAAGATAAAGTTCAAGTAAGTAACGATGTTTTAGATTGGGAGATATTTAGTACCGATACACCACCGTGTTTTTAGCATGGAGTCCGATCTCGGCGCGATTGGCTAAGTCATCTCACCAAGAGACATCCAATCACAAAACCACCATGTGCGCGGCATGGCATCCGATCTCAGCCCGATCGGCTAAGTCGTCTCCCCATAATGTCGTGTGGGTCGACATCACATTCCCCTAGCAATCATCTCATCCCAATTAAGGGGAATAATTTCATCACATCAATCTAATCCCAATTAAGGGGAATAATCTCATCACATCAATACAGGGATTTACCCCTCAATCACTCCTACACCGGTACGTGTAGTTTCGGGGTTAGGTTAATTTAGCCTACCCTTCCTCGGTGACTAAAAGATACTCCCAAAACATTTATTATAAAAATTAATTAAATCTAATTTCTTAATATTTCACACACCCTTTCATTTCGTTGGCACTAGTGGCCACAAGTGTAATTGCGTTCTTAGCATGTCCGTCGTATTTCATATTTCATACTCCCTGCTGTCACTTTCAAACATCATTATGGATTATCAACAATAAGGGAACTTATAATCACGACTTTAAGTTCATATATGGGAAACAAGAGTCTTAAGCACATTGACTTTTCTTCCACAATTTGGCATAGTAACTTGTAATTGAAACATGATTGAAATCATAATATTTTGACACATTGGTCACATTTGAATACATTCCCGAAGGAGAACATAATATTATAGGAGCATTTGGCACACATTTTTAGTATATATTTTTCAATACAAGCTTATTCGGAATAATTAAATTTATAAGGAATAACTCGAAACATGAGAAACAAGAGCTTGGCCCTTCATACTTGAAACTTACGAGAACACCGAGGGATTCGATTCTAAGAGAAAGGTTTAGCTAACATACCTAGCTTTGAGCTTTCCTTAAATCACTACAATGTTCCGGAAGTCCTAGCAACTTCAATATATTAGAGAGATGACAAAATCGAACCGTAATTAGGAAGAGGTTCATGGGTTTAGATCATTTAAGAATTTCATCAAACACTACATGTGCAACTTAACTACAACGTTCTTCTACAAGATTTCCTTCACCCCACAACCAATTCAACACCAAGGGTTCACCCATATTAGTTCAATGACTTCCCCACCTTCCTTATTGGTATATGCATGCATAAATAACAACACCCATACCCAAGAATCATACCCCACATTACCCAAGCTCTGCCCAAACTCAAAAATTGTAGACTAGGGTATGGAACCTTACCTCTAAGATGAAGAACTTGTGAGCTTCCCTTGTGAATTCTATATGTATTGCCGAAGGGATTGAAGTGGTGGGTGTTGGAGTTCTATCCTCTCTCGCTAGTTCCTCCCCTCTCTCTTAAAATATATGATTAAACGAGCCATAATAACCCTAAGATTGTTTTATAAGAAATAGGGCTGGGTTAACAAATCAGAAAATGGACCCTCAGAACGCAATTATGCATCCTCAGAGTGGATCACATAACAGGTATGTGGTCCGCACAATGGACCGCGAAATGGTCCTCCAAAACTGGGTTGGCCTATTCAATTCTTCGACAGATTTGTGGTCCGCAAATCAGTTATGCGGTCGCATAACGTGTCGCAGAATCGTTCTCCCATGTTTTCTCATGTTGGTTCTGTGACGGATATGCAGCCTGCAAAATGGTTATGCCTTCACACAATTGACCGCAAAATTCTCTTCAAAACTTTGCTTGTACCCTGATGCATTTTGTGCGGATCTACGGTCCGCAAAGTGATTTTGTTGCATTACGGGGCCTTACAGAGCCGATAATAACTTATGAAAAGAGAGACTTACGGCTTAGTGATATTTAGCCTAAAGTATATATATCTATATGTATATTGCCTCATGTTTTACTCGTGTTTCATAGATTTCGAATATAAAATGTGTTGATTTATATTAGTTCGGAGTGTTTTTATGTGTAGGAATCATTTGGAAGCAAATGGGGGCGAAAGGTGCAAGATTAGAGCCAAAATGGAATTAAAAAGGAAGGTTGGATTTTCAGCACCACAGGCAGCATGGGGCGCCACCTATGGCGCCAGAGGCTTAATGCACAAGAAGCCCAGCGCTAGGACTAGCGTGGGGCGCTGGGCTGGACGCTGGCGACGACAATTTTGTCCAACTTTGACCGGGACAATTTTATTTTAGCCCTAGACCTACCCAACGCGTATAAAAGCAAGACTAAACCTATTTTTGGAGGGGAGACACCACTTTGAAGAGAGAATACACACGAGAAAAATTCGGGAGCGAAGAGATCTCAGTTTGTTTCATCCTTTCTTAGTATTTTCACTTATCCAACACTTACGAATTTGTTTGATAATATCATGAGTGGCTAAAACTCATAGTTCTTGGATTGTGCCATCAATATTATTGTTTAACGTTGACTTAACCTTGATTTCAATTTACTAATATATGGTTGTTTCTTTAATTCTATGATTAATTACTTAATTGTCTGGCCAGCAGTTAGGTTTTATTTACTATCTATGCTATGCTTGGAAAAGCCATGTTTAGATTTGAGAAGAATTGAAGAGAGCATGATCTTAACTCTG
>AWOL01S0044179.1:44047-60521 GCA_000715115.1 Nicotiana otophora | reverse complement strand
GAGACAGTATATATATATATATTGACTTTCCCAACACCAATACACGACCCACACTATGTCTACGGAGCCTCTATAAATAAAGAAGAGTACAGTGATAATGCCGACAACAAGGCTCCAGCTATACCTCAAACAGAATACATAAAGTACAAAAGATTCATGACCTCGGAATAAAGTGGGGCTCACAAAGTCAGCTGGGAAGAAAGTGCACTGCTATCACTGATCAATATCTCCTGCTGTGGAACCACATGCATCCATTTAAAGATGCAGCGCCCCCGGCAAAAGAGACGTTAGTACCGTTTAATAGCACTAGTATGTATAACTAAACACTCTCTCAATAGAATGACAAATAATACAAGAAGATTATCATAATATCAATGAAATCCTTAATCAACATCAAACCTCAATTTAGGATCAAGACAGTGTTCAAATTAATTTCCATATCTCACATTGGGAGATTTTTGGTATCGATATACCATTGTTATAGTATAAGACCCCGAGCCCGTAGGCATTACCAACACTGGGGATGTGGTCAAAGTAATATTGAGCTTTTGAAAGCTCGCCTCACACTCATCGGTCCAAATGAAATGAGCACCCTTCTAGGTCAGTGTAGTCATAGGTGCAACAACATATGAGAAAGCCTCTAAGAAACGACGATAATACCTGTCCAAACAAAGGAAACTGTAGATCTCAATAGCTGAAGATGGTCTGGGCCAACTCTGCACCGCCTCAATCTTCTTTGGATATACCTTGATTCCCTCACTTGATGCCACATGACCCAAAAATGCCACTGAATCAAGCCAGACTTTACACTTTAAAAACTTTGCATATAACTTCTTCTCTCTCAAGGTCTGGAGCACGATCCTCAAATGCTGCTCACGACCCTCCCGACTATGGGAGTATACCAAAATATTGTCAATAACAACGTTGACGAACGAATCAAGATAAGGCTGGAATACACTGTTCATCAGGTGCATAAATGTTGTTGGGGCGTTGGTCAGCCCAAATGACATCACGAGGAACTCGTCATGACCATACCGAGTCCTAAAGGCAGTCTTCAGATATCTGGATCTCGAATCTTCAACTGATGATATTCGACCACAAATTAATCTTGGAGAACACTTTGGCACCGTGTAGCTGATCAAATAGGCCATTAATGCGCGAAAATGGATATCTGCTCTTCACTATAACCTTTGTTCAACTGATGATAATCAATACACATGTGCATAGAACCATCTTTCTTCATCACAAAGAAGACCGGAGCACCCCACGGTGACACACTAGGCCGAATGAATCCCTTATCAAGAAACTCTTTCAAGTTCTCCTTTAACTTCTTCAGCTTCACTGGGGCCATAAGACGGAATTTGAGCGAGATAGGTATTAGGGTGTTGAATGATTGATTGCGCATTGGTTATGTTCTTTATGGACTGTGGTATATAGTGTTATTCGCCTCTTCATGGTTATGGCCAAGCACTTTGTGTACTTGATGTCAAATTGCATATAGTTGTTGATTTTGAGGATTGTGGATTGAGGTATTTTCATATGGACCGATGTTTGGATGGGTCACGTATTGCAGCGGGGCTATGTTGGGATATGATTCTTTGTGTTAGATTCGTGTGTCTTAGTCCTACTATGGGTTATGGGGTTCATAGCATTGAGTTGTGGTGGTACTTGCTGAGCTTGCGGGACGGTTCTCTCATTTGAGTCATTTTCTATGATTGAATACATTTGAAATATTTCTTATTAGTGCACGGATTGCACGATTTGTGGCTTTAGGTTGTATTGGTATGGCATGTCAATAGAACGGTTGTGTTGGATGAGATGAGGTCATTGGACCTAGAATGGGTAGTATCGGATTTGATTACAGTATGTATGGAGAAATAATTTTAGAAGTCAGCTTAGAATTTGGCTTTGGGTTCTTCCACGACTTGTTAATCTGATGGGTGGTTATGAGTTTCTATATGTTTCTTTCATCATTGGCAGTGTACGAAGGTTCAGAACAAGATTTTAATTGATATGAGGTTTGTTATCGGTGTCGAGTTTATTTTGAACAGCTACTGTGATCGGGAATTAGTGCTACGAGTATGCGAGTTGTATGGTATACATGTGATTACATCTTGGGTTATAGTTATGGATTGATACAATTTGGTCAGACTTATATAGTATGTAAATACGAGATTCGGGTCTTGCAAGGAATTTCAGGTATTGGTAATTGGGTTCTAAGGCTTATGGTCTAATGTTAAAGTAATGATCTTCAGTTAGGTTGTGTTGTCAGGCTTATATGGATTGGGGTGGTGTGGGATCACCCCCGGGAATGTGCATGGTAACATTACATGGCAATTTGATGGCTTTGAAACCACTCTTGGCACGTTCGAGGACGAACATATGTTTACGTGGGGGAGAATGTAATGACCCAGCCGGTCGTTTTGGGTATTTGCGTTCCATTCAGCTATTTGAAGACTTGAGAAGCATCGTATAATGTGTTATGACTTGTTTGAATCGTCGGTTTTGGTTTTCAGGTTATACGGAAGAATGATTCTCAACTAAGAAGCTTTAAGTTGGAAGAGTTGATTAAGTTTAAATTTTGAGTATTTGACCCCGGATCAGAGTTTTGATGGTTCTGTTAGGTCCGGATGGTAATATTTTACTCGGGCATATGCCCGGATTCGCATTTGGATATTTCTAGAAGGTTTCGATACTAATTGGCGAAAGTTGGAAATTTGAAGGTTTGGAATGTTCATAAGTTTGACCTGGAGTTGACTTTGATGATATCAGGTTCGGATTGTGGTTCCAAAAATTAGAATAGCTTCGTTATGTCATTTGGGACTTGTGTGCAAAATTTGAGTTCATTACGAGTTGATTTGATAAGGTTCGGCACGAGTTTTGAAAGTTGAAAGATTCAAAGTTCATTAAGTTCGATTTGAGGTGTGATTCGTGGTTTTGATGTTGTTAAGCGTGATTTGACGCCTCGAGTAAGCCCGTGTTATGTTATGGGACTTGTTGGTATGTTCGGACGGGGTCCCAAGGGGCTCGGATAAGTTTCCGATATGTTTGGATTGTGTTGCGCTCGTTTTTTATGTTTCGATGTCGTTTCTTCAAGCATAAATGGTACCATATTAAGCAAATGAGCTCCAATATCTGTTTTGATTGAAACATTAGATTCGTATCGTAATTTTAGAACCATAGAAACTGGAATCATCAACTTCGACATCGTATGAGAAATTTATGGTCATTTTACTAAGAATTGGGTTGCTAAATTGTTTTCAAATTAATTATAAAATTGCCACTAAATTCGTATTTCAAAATTTGCACTATTTCCAAATATTAAAACCAATATATCTCCTTCAATATAAGGTCAATGGAGTAATTCAAGAGCCTAGCTTGACTAGAATTTCTTAAGGAATCCATTGGAGGCATTAAAAGGAAGTTTCGGGATTGTTTGTCACAAGAAACGAGGCAGAACAGTATTAAATCGAGGGTTTGGTTCTTTTATCATATTTTGAGATTTGGGGCTCGGATTGAGGCGATTCTTGAAGTAATTTTCATCACACGGATTAGGGTCATTCTACACTCGGTTTTAATTATATTTTGCGAATCTATCTTTATTTTGGCAATTGGTTGATGAATTTTAAATAGGAAATTGGATTTTTTTGGTCTAAAATTTCATAAAGCGAATTTTCGAGTTTTGAATACCGATTTGGAGTCGGAATTGAATGAAACTAGTATGGTTGGACTCGTAATTGAATGGGTTATCGGATTTTATAAGTTTTGTCTGGTTCTGAGATGCGATCCCGGGTTTGACATTTTGGCCGATTTTGGGCTTTTGAGTAAAGATTCAACCTTTATCATTTGGAATTGTTTCCCTAGACATTATTTGATATTCTTGAGTTGCTTTTGGCTAGTTTCGAGACATTCGGAGGTCGGTACACGCGGGATGGCATTTTTGGAGTATCGTTTGGCTTGCTCGATATTGGATACGGCTTGTTCGAGGTAAGTAATACTTCTAAACTTGGTACTGAGGGTATAAAATCTCGAATTACGTGTTATGTGTTTGGTGTTGGGGTGACGCACATGCTAGGTGACGGGCATGTGGGCGTGCACCGTGTGAATTGTGATTCCGTTATTTTTATGGTACTGTGTTGTTACCTGATCTTATCTGTAACCATGTAATCTCTACGTACTAGAGCTATTGAGTTGTGATCCATGTTAGAAACCATGTCTAGGCTACATGCTTATTCTGTTGTCTGCTGTTGAGTTAGTTGCTTACATTGCAATTATATACTCAGTCGTATGCATTCATATGCATATCATATCTCAGTCTCTGTTACCATTTATTGATACATCACATCATTATTTTGGCTGATTTCATGATATTGTGAGCCAGATAAACTGGAGAGATTGATGACTGAACGAGGCCGAGGGCCTGATTGTGAGGATATTAATTTATGATGGGAGCGGGCTACACACCGCAACAGATGTTATTGATTTACGCCATGATTGGCTTATTAAAGTGCTTGGGCTGAAGGAGCACCTCCAGAGTCTGTACACACCCCCAGTGAGTGCAGTACCTATTAAGTGCGAGTGCCGAGTGATTGGGAGGACTAAGTGACTGTGAGGATTGACTGACTGGGAGGATTGAGTGACTGGGAGGACTGAGTGAATTGATACTCTGAGAGTATACATATGGTTTTATTACCAAGTTGCATCGCATTCGACATGCACATTTGACATATAGGCATAGAGATGCATTTTTCTCATATTGTACGGTATCACATCATTCATGACTTCTCATACACATTGATATGTAGGCGTAGAGATGTATTTTCCTCATGCCATTTGATAATAAAAACATCTTTTTGTTGTTGAAACGTTTGGGAAAAATCACAGTTTTACAAACCTACTCATATTTTGGTGATTTCGGTAAAAGAATTGGGTTTTTACTGATATACTTGAAAAGCATGCCAATTTTTCCAGAACTGTGAACGAGTTGAGCATCTTATATCTGAGTATTTTTCTTGTACCATTCTTATTATTTTGTTATGAACAGTTATTGGCTATTGGTGTTGGACTTCGACCTTTGTTCCAGCTCGTCACTACTTTCAACCTAAGGTTAGGCTTGTTACTTATTGAGTACATGGGGTCGGTTGTACTCATACTACACTTCTGCAGCTTGAGTGCAGATTTGGATGCTGACGTTGATGTGCATGATGGGAGCTAGCATTGAAGACGTACCTGCATTCCGGTTATAGCTGCCTCTAGTTCATGGTAGCTCTAGACTTACGAAAAATCTGTTTATGTATTATTCGGATAAATGATGTATTTATTCTACACTACCTTTCTAAACTCTAAATCTTAGAAGCTCATGATTTGTACTACCAGCCCTTGAGAAATTTTTGTATAAAAGCAATTGTATTATCAATTCTTTTCTTGATAAATCTCATTAATTTGGATGGTTGTTAATTGGCTTACCTAGCGGTTTGGGTTAGGTGCCATCACGACTAGTTGGATTTTGGGTCATGACAACTACTATGTAAAATATTTTACAATATTATTAAAGCACTAATATTTTATCATACTATTATTTTTTTATGCTAATATACTATTTTCATATAATATATGCCATAAAAAGAAGTTAAAAAAAGAAGAAGATATATTATGAAGTAGTATATATAGAGGAAAAAAAGTAAAAGGTATTCATTTGAATAAGAGAAAAAAAAATAGGATCAAATTAAGTAGAAAAAAGAAATAAAAAATATAATTTGGTGAAAAAATAAATGGGATGAAATTAAAGAGAAAAAAATATAATTTGAAGAAAATTGAATGGAATTAGAAGAGGCGAAAAAAGAAAGAAAAAAATAAAAAGAATAGAGAGAAAAAGGAGAAAAAAAGAAGGAAATAGAAAAGAAAGGAAACAAAGGGAGGATGAAAAAGATTTAAAAAAAAATAGAAAGAAAAAAAATAGGAAAAAATAGGGAGAAAATATGGATCATGTGGTTTATGTAGGAGAATCAAAATAGCCACAATGATAATTACTTAATGGCTAGGTTTCTTAAAGGATGATTTTTATTTAGACAAAGAATGGTTTATAAATTAGAAAATTTAGAGAAATTTTTAATAGTAGATGTAAATGTTCGTAATTATCGACAAATAATATGACATTTAAGGTAAGGTCATATTTTTTTGTCATTTGTATCAAAAATGTTTTTACAACATTTGATATAAGTGTTGTGTTTTTACTACATTTTGCATCAAATGTCGTCCTTTTTACGATATTTTGTATCAAATGTCTAGTTTTTACGATATTTTGTAGCAAATATCGTACTTTTTACGATATTTCTTCAACAATGTCATTGTTCTGACGACATTTTATGTCAAATGTCGTTGTTTTTATGATATTTCGTATCAAATGTCATTTGTTTACGACATTTAGTATCAAATGTCATTGTTTCTACGACAATTTATATCAAATATCGTAGTCTTTACGACATTTTATCATACATGTCAAAAAATAAAAAATTCCCGATATTTATATCAATAGTTACTAAATAAATATCGTTGTATCCTCAATTTATTGTAGTGAGAGCAAGAATAAGTTTTTATAGGTATATCCCAACAATCATTCGTGTTTGGGCCTTTTGAATTTCCTGTGATAGATCCTAACTGAGCGCTGAATGGCCTAATGTATTACACCAAGAGTACAATTTTACCAAAAAAGAAGTAGAAATTACCCAATTTAGCCTTTCAGATAAAGAATGCTACCAAAATTAATCAATTCACAAAATACTATCAATATTAGTCAAATATTATCAATATTAGCCCATTAACTTTTCATATATTTCTTCCTCTTTAGTCTATCTAGGAAGAAAAAGTAAATGCAAACAATAAGCAATACTAGATAAATAAAAATTGATCATTTCGTTGCTTAAGCGTCTAATAATTTCTTCGACATGACATTTTACACCACTGACTAGTAAAATCTTAAAATACAAATGGAAATTTTCAAATCCAAAAACTTGCAACTAATCTAGAACTAAAATCATGGGTACCATAGTTAAAAGAAAAGAAAAAAAAATGATTTGTTATATGCTTCGTGACAGAAACTAAAGAATAGTATTCCTAATTTTGTATTTGCAATGCCTTGTTCTATCTTTTCTCATACAATAGCTAAGCAAAATAATAAGAAATGTAATGAAGATGAGCATTGAAAATCACTGAAGCTTGCTTACACTTGAGAAAAAGAGTTCGGATTTTTAAAATTAGAATTTATTTAATGTAAGTATTGTTGGAATAGATGGGATACATCTCATGGAGTTCGAATGTATCTCATGTATATCCATGTATACATGTGTGTGAGATACATGTTAGATACATGTGCCGCACATAAAATTATAAAGTCGATTTCAACTACGAATTTTGACTCCAAACCAGTTCAATCACCTCCAATCTTCCTCAAATTTTGTATATTACCTCATCTATATATTTTTAATGAGTTCTAGCCATGCCCATTGAAAAGAAAAGGGTTTTTTTGATGTTGTATATCATTGATAACGAATTTTGACTCCAAACTAATCCAAGTCACCTTCATTTTTCCTCGAAATTTGTATATTGCCTCATTTATGTGTTTTTAACTAATTCCACCCATACCCATTGAAAAAATCCTTTTTGGTCTTAAGTTTTTTGAATCTTATATAGATTGGTAATTTTTTCTGGTTATTTTGGTAGCATTGCCTAGTGACTAATTGTTGGTAAGTAGTGACTATTTATGTCTATTTTTGTTGTTCGTTGGGGAGGAGGGGGAACTAAATGATGGCCCATGCAGGTTTCAAACCTGCGACCTTCGCATTATTAGCATGATGCTTTAACCAACTAAACTAATGGGCCTTGCTAATGTATAAACGGTGAAGTAATATAATAAGCATTTTCCTATGTAGTTTTACCGTTACCGGATAAAATAGGTCATTTACTATGTGTGTAGCTAACAGAATCCATGCTTGCTATAGAAATTTTGTCTTTAAAATGACATGATATTGTCAATTTTTAACACTGACCATATATATAAGTTATATCATTAGAAATATAGTCTAAGACGAATTTAGTACATGAAATCACCTTTACACTATTATTTGATACAGTTTGGTAACTAATGTTTGTGACTAGGTGAAAATACAGTAAATAGTACTCCTAGTACATTTAACTTGAGCACTTTCCTGGAATTTGACTTAACTACACATGTTTATCATTGTATATATCCAAGTAATAACCACATTGACACTTCAGAGTCACCATATGCTGCAATATTTATTGTCTTTCACTTGTTCAATTCTATACTTAGGGACTAGACAATAAATCCCACAGTATACTATGTACATGTTGGATATGAGACTATCTCAATCACTGCACCCAAGTGAAGCAGCAGCCTTAATAATCAAGCCAAATAGCAAGAATGGAGCAGAGAAGAAAGGACTGTGATCACTTTCCAAAGTGTACACATTCTGTGGAGGCCATTTTTTGATCATAGCATCTTGCTGCTCTGGCTTCACAACTCGATCATACGCTGTTCTAATGTATATTCGAGGCACTTTCTCGGCGCCTTCCCCTTCTTTAAACTGAGCACTTTTTAATGCTTGTATCGGTCCAGGACGCAATAACATAGCTGCTAATGTTGAATCCTACAATAACAACAATTACATCTGAATCCCAAACTAGTCCGGAAATTGTTGAATCCTAAAAATCGGGACAATCACTGGATAGGTGAAAGTATGAAATATTAATGTGAAAAGTTGTATATATATACCTCGAGTGGGCTCATCTGGTAAATGATTTTGCGTTGTAAACTTTTCTTAATGACTGCACTGCTTGGAGGTTGTTCGGGTCCTAATCCAAACCCCATATCATATACATCAATAGGTTCACCAAACTCTGATAAATCTGGGATGCCCTGTTTATAACAAGATTTTAAGGCGTTAATTAATGCATATGATTTGTTAGGTGAAAATTAGGCCTTCGTAATTGCTACAACAAGAGGAAAAAATAAAAGCAACCTTCATCGTTCGACGTCTTAAAGTAGACTAAGAAGGATTTGAAGATTTATCTTCTGCGCGTGCAAATATTTATGGCTTTTATACATATGGAAATATCAACAACTACTACCATCTCAAAAAGAAAGAAAAGAAAAAGGAAATATAAATGCAGTTGGGGGTGTTTACTACAAATTTAAAATATAAAAGAAGACTTTTGATGCAAAGGTATATGTAGTTGGATGTAAATAGGAGGAGTTTCTAAATACAAAAATATGTCAATTATTTTGGTATGGACAAAAAAAATAGTGTTAAATAAATTGGGACAGATGAATAACTTTCAATGTAGATTCAACATTTAATCCTCAAAGTGTTTAAAGAAATTACATATTGAAATACCAGAGTGAGTTGCTATTTACCAATGTGTAAAGACAAATGTTGGCACGACGTCATCATCATATAAGGCCACAGAAGCAGCTCAAAGAGCTCTTGCAGGCAGGAAAGGCCAAGGCTTATATAGCTAAAAGAAGAGAGAATAATGCCACAATTAAAGCCTAAATATGAGAGCGAGAGAAGAAACAGACAAATAGACAATAAATTTTAGCACGATAGCCTGCATCAAGGCATCAGGGATGACGCAACAAAAATATTTTGACTGCAAATCCTTAATGTTTTTACTCTTTCAAGACAATATGGGTCTTCTAGCTCAGAAAATCCTTCAATCTCAGTGTCTAAAATCTCCCCCAGCCTTGACCCCACCCCACCTATGAGTTAATATTTCAGGTGACTTGATCGATGCGTCGAGTTAATTTTATAGATATTGAGACACATGTTCCATTTATGATCATCAAGGCTAAACTTACATCTTTAACGTCTTGTTCAGTCACAAATCCAGTTCTTAACATGGTCGCTGCAACATACACTGCCAACCTTACTTTCTTTGGGAATTTATGAGTTGCATCCGTGACACTCAGTCCTCCAGCGCTGTGTCCTACCAGAATTACCTATTTTTACCACAGTACATATAAATCATCATGTCCTTCACTCACTAGAATTGCAAAATAAAGTATAAAAATATGCATGTAAGTAAATATTTCGGTGCAGTATATACATACAATAAGTCTATTTTATGAACATTTCTGCAACGGATCGGAGAACGGACCTGTTCATTTTCAGGCAAAGATGACAAGAAATCAATGAGAGGCTCATTGTATTCATCGAAGGAAAGAAGAGTTGTGGGATCAGCAGGATGAATTCCAGCACCTTTAAGGTCAAGACATGTCACTTTATAGCCGGAAATCTCCATAAGAGACTTGATTTTGTACCAACACCAGCCTCCTCCACTAATTCCATGTACTAAAACAAAGTGGGTTTGTGATAACTCCTCTTTTTCTACCAATTTCATCTTCTCTGTTTCTACAAAGTACTCTTCTCCCATCTCGGATTTGACGGAGATCTAAGGTTGTTTAGGCTATAAGCCAGCTATATATAGTACTTAGCCTCTCCTTGTTTCTCTAATTTCAAAGTGGAGGAAGATTCTAACTTAATAGTTGGGACATACAGTATTATTTTGCTCTTTGTCAACACATAGTTGGGATAGTCTCCAATGTCATGATATAATACATTACACTTGTAACAGTCGCCGGTTATACGACTATTATTATTAGATAATTTCAAGGTTGGAGGAGGACAATCCTCTAATATTTTATAATTTAATTTGTTTTGTTTGACATTACAAATTTAAGTTAAAAATTAAAATGCTACGTGTGAACTTTTTACAATACTTTTTTAATAGAGAAATTATCATCAAGATGTTATTTAAAATAAAATGAATAGGCACTTGAGATTATGGAAGAGTGAAGTTTGTTTTTTATCGGATGTCCCTAAGGGACGAAGAGTGGAATTTGTTGCTTAAATAAATATGATATCCAAGGTTTATTTGTAAAATTTGAGATTATGTTGCTAAAATTTAGAACGAAAAGAAACAATGTCATAGGACAGACACCTTCGGTAATGGAGATTTGTCAGTCTATTTAGTAACGAGAATTTGGGGCATGTTTTGCTTCTTCTTTCAACTAATTCATTTTCATAAATCAGGTTTGTCGGCCTTTTGAGATTGATTTGTTTATTCCGTAAGCTCTGATTTTGAGGATTTGGTTTATCGATTATAATGATCATATTGCAACCCATACACATATTCTAACTTTGTGCTTTTTTTAATACTAGTTGATGATTAAAACAGTTACTGATTAACAAAAAGCCAGCAAGCTGTTTCCCCCTAACCTAAAAAATAAGTGCAGGCATTGTACGAAATTTAGCTTAAGTATCAATGATTAGATTAGAATGAGGTCCATGCCTTTTAGATACTCATTCCATCCAATCTTATATGATAATTTTTCTTTTTCTTTATAGGCCAAAGGTTCAAATATGTCCTTGTACTATACGAAATTGAGCACATTTGCCCTTCGTTAATACTTTAGCTCAAATATGCCCTTACCGTCACATAGTTGGTCCATATATGCCCTTAGATTTACATAGTTGACCCATATATGTCCTTTTCGAAACGGAATTCACCCAAACTAATTACCTCTTTCGTTAATTGTATTAAAGTGTATTACAAACACTATTTTCTTTTTATTAGTACGTTTTTCTTTACCTTTCTCTTTTCTTTCTTCTTTTTTCTTTTCTTCTCTTTTTTTTCCTTTTTCTTTCTTCCTTTCTGACAAGGTGGGTTGCTCTGATGGTAAGCGCCCTCCACTTCCAACCAAGAGATTGTGAGTTCGAGTCACCCCAAGAGCAAGGTGGGGAGTTCTTGGAGGGAAAGATGCCGAGGGTCATTTGGAAACAGCCTCTCTACCCCAGGGTAGGGGTAAGGTCTGCGTACACACTACCCTCCCCAGACCCCACTAGTGGGATTATACTGGGTTATTATTGTTGTTGTTGTTTCTTCCTTATTCGTTTCCTCCATTACTCATGTCTTCTCCATTTTCGTCATCAATTTCACTTGACAAAACTCATGAATTTCAATTACTAAGAAAATTCTCTCATAAGGTAATCAAGTTCCAATTTCACTAGCCCTCTAAATAAACGAAATTAAATTGTTCCAAAAATTATGGTTTAAACTTTAAAATAATAAAACATCTCAATCTTTAACAATACTCAAAAGACCAAAATATTTAAATTATTTTCAGAAAGATAATTTAATGATTAAAAGCCTAGAGTTCAAGTTGTAGTGTTATAAATTTGAATTGTTAGTCTTTTTTCAGCTGGATATTTTCTATTTTTTTTATTAACTATGTAAATTAGGGGTGTACATGAAACGGGTTGGTTCGATTTTTATCAAAACCAAACCAAACCAATTATATCTGTTTGGATTGTTCGATTTTGTTGGATTTTTTGGGTTTTTTGTTACATAAATATTATTTCAATCTTACTTTGTTAAATTTTTTAGAACTAAATATATGTTCAGTAAAAATTAAAAAATTGACAAACATATGATCTATTAAAATATTTCTTATGCGAGAATTTTCTTAGTAATTGGAATTCATGAGTTTTGTCGAGTGAAATTGGTGACGAAAATGGAGAAGACATCGGTAATGGAGGAAATCGGATAAGGGAGAAAGAAAAAGGAAAAAAAAGAAAAGAAAAGAAAAAAGAAGAAAGAAAAGAGATAGGTAAAGAAAAAAAGTACTAATAAAAAGGAAATAGTGTTTGTAATACACTTTAATACAATTAACGAAAGAGCTAATTAGTTTGGGTGAATTCTGTTTCGAAAAGGACATACATGGGTCAACTATGTAAATCTAAGGGCATATATGGACCAACTATGTGACGGTAAGGGCATATTTGAGCTAAAGTATTAACGAAGGGCAAATGTGCTCAATTTCGTATAGTACAAGGACATATTTGAACCTTTTCCGTTCTTTTTATTTGTCTGAAGAAGATTAAAACTTTTATTTTATTTGAAAACTATATGATTTTAATATTTTAATCCTATCTTTACTGTCATGACATTCAGATTCTGGCAAGAAATATAATATGTATTTATTAATGTAGAGAAAATAATCGACATATGAAACTCTTATAATCTCTCAATTTATTGTAATTAGGAGTAATTGTTGCAACCAAAATGTCGCACAGGCAAATCTATGCGATTGACAAGTAATAAAGTGATAAATAGAGTATCGTTCCTACGAGAACTTGTGATTAACTATCAACTAAATCAAACTAAACAATTAATCTATTCCAATAATTTTTTAAAGTATGATTATTAACTATAACTAATCTACAATCATAAACTAAGAAATTAAAGGAAACAAAACGGTAAGCTTAGAGACGAATTCAATAAGAGAAAATACTCCAGAGCTATGGGTTAGCTTATAATCTTGTTGAGTTTTATACTAAAATTGTCTAATTAATTTATCTGCTTTATTGATTGACAAAGTTAATATTACTCGTAGTATTCTCTCGAAGTAGTACTACTCGCCTATTCAAGCTAACCTAACGTCTATATTTCTATGAAATTAGGATTAACAAGAATGCATTAATAATTCTCCTATAGTAATCTAGAATCGTAAACTAAGAAATTAAAGGAAACAAAACGGTAAGCTTAGAGACGAATTCAATAAGAGAAAATACTCCAGAGCTATGGGTTAGCTTATAATCCTGTTGAGTTTCATACTAAAATTGTCTAATTAATTTATCTGCTTTATTGATTGACAAAGTTAATATTACTCGTAGCATTCTCTTGAAGTAGTGCTACTCGCCTATTCAAGCTAACCTAATGCCTATATTTCTATGGAATTAGGATTAACAAGAATGCATTAATAATTCTCCTATAGTAACCAAGCAAGTAGATTAGGTATAAGTATATCCTAACCGCAAATCTGTTTCCGTGGTTCAGGTTCAAAATCTTGCTCTACTCAATCCTATATACAATTTAAAATTCTCACTTTCGAGTTCAATACTAGATTTATAGATAGTATTCATCTGGTGGTCAAACAATCAAATAGTTAAGTGCATGATTGAATAAATAAAGCAATATGATAAAATAATAAGAATGATTCAAGTTTCAAACTACAACGTTCATGTAGTACCCCGCAACGCTAGAACTAATCAACTATGAAACTAAAGGAAGAAAAGAGAAGAAAAACTAGTTGGAAGCTTCCTCCAAGCGTGGGTTGCTTTCTCTGCCTCCACAATATCTCCCCCCAAAAATATGTTAGATATTCTCTAAATTAGGTTTAGAAGGCTTTTTATAAGAGTTGGGACCGTAGTGGGCCGAAAAATCTTGTGTCAGGCTAAATAGAAATTTTTTTGTGATGCAGGGTCCAGGCCAACGCTAGGCTAGGCTAGAACTAGTGAAGTTGTTGCTAGGTAATTTCTTCTTCTTTTACATCTGTGACGATCCGATAAGTTGTTTTAAGTATTAACCCCTTTTTTTTATGTTCAGAGACCTCTCATTACTTCATTGGATATAATATGGCTTGCGTGCATGGTCCGTCTCATTTTTTCGGAAAGCTTTTATGTGAATTTTTAACGAAAATTTGATTTTTGACTTAAAACGAGGTATAAATTGACCACGGTAAACGTTTTTTATAAACGACCTCAGATCGGTATTTTAACAATTCCAGTAGGTATGTATGATATTCTTGGACTTATATACATGTTTGGTTGGAGTCCCGAACGACTTGAGCGCATTTCGTGCCTTATGTAAAAAGTTGGAAAAATGAGTTTCAAAGTTGAAATTTTGAGTTTTGATGATCGATTCTTTATATTTGATATTATTTTGATGATATGAGTTAGCGAGCGAGTTTGTATAATGTTAATACACTTGTGTGAATATTCTGATTGAAGCCCGAGGGGCTCGAGAGAGTTTCAGATATATTTTTGGAAGTTTTGGAATAGCTGAGTATCAGTTGTTGCTGCTGTGGGTCTGCAGATCTCATATTTGTGAGGTCTTGCTCGCAAATGCGAGCATCGCTTTTGCGGTCAATGCATCGCATTTGCGAGATGGGGCTGGGTTGGGTGTCTTTGCATTTGCGACCCTTGAGTGTTTAGGACAGCGTCGCTATTGTGAAGCTAGGAACGCATTTGCGCACATGGGATTCTGAGGGACTGTGGCACAATTCGCATTTGCGGACGGCTGTTTGCATTTGCGGGCATCGCAATTATGAACAGGAGTTCGCAGTTGCGATACCTGCAACAGGGTAAAAGTTGAAAAAAAATGAGACTTAGCTCATTTACACTATTTTTCAACCCTAAATTCTGTAGAGGCGATCTTTGAAGAGGATTTTCTTCCCAAATTCATTGGTAAGCAACTTTAACTAGTTTTCAATTAATTTCAATTACTTTTCAATGGATTTTGACATCAAATCTATGAATTTCAAATAAGAAATTAGGAGTTTTGAGTAGAATTTAGAAATTTTGTATAATTGAGATTTAGACCTCGAATTGAGGTTGAATTTTGAAACAAATCACATAACCGGGCTTGGGAGTGAATGAGTAATCGAAATTTGGTCTGAATATCATATTTCGACCAAGCAGGCTTGGACTTGACTTTTGTTGATTTTTTTAAATATTATCAAATTTGAACATTTTTCATTCGTGGGTAGTTTCTAAAGCTTGTTTTGGATTGTTTGAATGATATTTGGCTAGATTCGGTTGGTTTGGAGGCTTGTTCTAAAGGAAAAGTCGTGATTGATTGTTGATTTGATTTCGGAAAGAGATAAGTGTCGTGGTTAACCTTGACTTGAGCTAATTAGGAATTGATTGGTCTATTTGCTACATGATTTATATGTGGGGACGACATATATGCAAGATGACGAGTGTATATGCGTTATCACGGATTAAGCATGCGGGGCGGGCTTCTTAATTGTGTGTTTTCATTTATACTATGCTTTATTTATTCCATGTTATTACTCGTTCGGAACTTTAAATTGTTACTTGCCTTTACTTGTTAAATTCATGCTTTCATTTATTACATGACTTAATTTGCTATATGTCTTCATGTATTCGTGTTTGCATTTATTGACTGCCTTTACTTGCCTTATGTTGTTGCATGTTATTAGAAAGCCGCTTTTATTTGTCTCATGTCTTTATTTGTTTAATTCCCTTATTGCGTTTCATTGTGAAATACGTCGTAGTTGGTTGTAGTATTGTACATATATATATATATATATATCACAATGAATATTAAGTGATGTTCGAGATCGGATTGCATGCCGCAACAGATATAAAAATAATGTTTAGGATCGGATTGCACACTGCAATGGATATTGAAATGATGTTTGGGATCGGGTTGCATGCTGCAATGCATATTGATATGATATTTGGAATCGGGTTGCACGCCACAACATTGTTGATGTTGTATTTGGGATTAGGTTGCACGTTGCAATTGTATTGATGTTGTATATAGGATCGGGTTGCAAGCCGTAACGGTATTGGTATATATATATATA
>AWOL01S0044179.1:0-41986 GCA_000715115.1 Nicotiana otophora | reverse complement strand
TATATGCGTGTGGGGGGGGGAGGGGGAGGGGTTGCACGCTGCAACAGAGAAGTTATATTATGATTGTTCATAACTGTTGGTTCTGTATCCGTGTTGTATTATGAATTTGAGTATAAATGATATTCTGGGCCCCTCTGTAATTTTTTTCTCTTCCCATTTTTATGTTAATCGTTGTTTCTCTATTCTACTATTGTTTTCACTTATACTTGTACAGGTTTATAGTGAGCATCTTGTTATAGCTTCGTTACTATTTCGTCGAGGTTAGACTCGATACTTACGGAGTACATGGGGTCGGTTATACCCATCTATACTTCTGAACTTCTTGTACATATTCTAATATTGGTCCCAACGGCGTTTAGTGGAGGCTTGCTCGGATGTCATTATCTGGAGACTTGAGGTAGAGATGCAACCCCGATGTCCCCTTCTTATCTTTATACTGTTTATTTCATTCTAACAATTGTATTTTATTTTCGGACCTTGTTTGTAGCATTTTTAGCGGCTCATGTACTTGTGACACCAATTTCTGGGTGTATACTAGACTGTGTTGGTTATAGATTATTATGTTACAAGTATTTCAGACTTATATTCTTAATTATTTGCTTTTAAATTGTTAAAATTAATTAAGTGATAACTAGAGTTGGCTTGCCTAGCAAGCGAATGTTAGGCGTCATTACGGTATCGTGATTAGGATTTTGGGTCGTGACAACATCTTTACATATTTTCATCATTGCATCATAATGATCCCAATCATTAGGCCCACTATATTCTTATACTATTTTTGTCCATCTAGATAAAGTCACAGGAGCAATTCACAACGAGCTCACTGCTTCAGTAGATATTTTTTCTCCACTTGCTTAGTGTATTTTGTTCCACCTCTTGCCTTTTCCGTTCTAAATTGCTTTTGCTTGACCCCTACACGTAATAACACAAAAATTTAGCTCAATATATAACAACACACGTGAAACTGCGTAAGATTCAAATAAAATATGAGGCGACATCCATATAAATACATATACTTTTAGCCGAATATTTGTAATAAGAATAATTTTGATGTTTTACAATTTTTTTTATTTACAAGTGACAAATTAATCTCTTACTTTTAAATTTGTATTGAACCAAATGCCGTCACATAACAGGCAAGAAAAAGGGTATTGGCCAGTACGAAATTAGTGATATTAAAAG
Organism: Nicotiana otophora; assembly: GCA_000715115.1. Taxonomy (NCBI): domain Eukaryota; kingdom Viridiplantae; phylum Streptophyta; class Magnoliopsida; order Solanales; family Solanaceae; genus Nicotiana; species Nicotiana otophora. The sequence goes on along the minus strand of AWOL01S0044179.1, from coordinate 40,804 downwards.
GGTGTGAAAAAGTCACTACTCAAGTCACTAGAGGTAGGAGATGCTGACGACCTTGGAAGTTGAGCCCTCAATCATATGAGCATCTTACTCTCAAATTCATTATTGACAGCTAAGGTGATTATGTGCTTTCTTTACTTTACTTTACTTTTTTTGATGTACTTACAGCTTATTAGAGTGACTACGGATCTAACTTGTCTAATCTAAGCTAGCTATAAGATAATTGCACAATTATGACATTGTTAAAAGTCTCCATGGTTTAAACTTTAAAATAATAAAAACATCTCAACCTTTAACAATACTCAAAAGACTAAAATATTTAAATTGTTTTAAAAAAGATAATTTAATAATTAAAAGCCTAGAGTTCAAGTTGTAGTGTTATAAATTTGAGTTGTTAGTCTTTTTTTATCTTTTTCTGCGGAATATATTTTTTTTTAATTAATTATGTAAATTAGGGGTGTACGTGGAACGGGTTGGTTCGGTTTTTATCAAAACCAAACCAAACCAATTATATCAGTTTGGATTGTTCGGTTTTGTTGGATTTTTCGGATTTTTTATTACATAAATATTATTTCAATCTTACTTTGTTAAATTTTTTAGAACTAAATATATGTTCAATAGAAATAAAAAAATTGACAAACATATGATCTATAAAATATTCTTATGAGAGAATTTTCTTAGTAATTTGAATTCATGAGTTTTGTCAAGTGAAATTGGTGACGAAAATGGAGAAGACATCAGTAATAGAGGAAATCGGATAAGGTAGAAAGAAAAAGGAAAAAAAGAGAGAGAAGAATAGAAAAAAGAAGAAAGAAAAGAGAAAGGTAAAGAAAAAAAAGTACTAATATAAAGGAAATAGTGTTTGTAATACATCTTACTTACAATTAACGAAACAACTAATTAGTTTGAGTGGATTTCGTTGCAAAAAGGGCATATATGGGCCAACTGTGTAACTCTAAGGGCATATATGGACCAACTATATGATGGTAAGGGCATATTTGAGATAAAGTATTAACGAAGGGAAAATGTGCTCAATTTCGTAGAGTACAAGGGCATATTTGGACCTTTTCCGATAAAAATATTATTAATAATACTTTCTGTAGACAATACATTGGGGTCGAGGAAATAAAATCAAGACCGAAAAATATTGCAACAATCATAATATTTTATTTCAAATGATTTGAGTGTACAATCTCTATGAATCCTCTGATTCTTCTTTCCAATAGTAAATAAATTCAAGGGCCCTTGAGCTTGATCATGAATATGTAGTTGTTGCCACGAACGATGATCTTGAATTCAACTAGCACGAACTTTGATTTGAACTCTTACTCCTTGAATCTTGATTTGTTCTTCGTTCTTGAGCTTGAACTTGAACTTGATTGCTTGAAGCTTGAAACTTGTGGAGGAATTTGCAGCGTTTGATCCACGAGCTCTTTCTTGCTTCTTGTTATAACTTCTGGTATCTTTTCTGGGTTATGAAGACCCTTATTTATAGTTGTGGGAGGGACGAGTTATGATAAGAACAAACTCTTTCCGACCAATCAAATTGAAGTGTGACAAGGCCGCATTTGATTGGCCAGAACATGTCATTTGCATACGTGGCGCGGTTTCATTGTCTTTTTAATGTGACTTGGCATGTCTTGTCATTTTGACACATAGCATGATCTTATTGGCTCTTCCGTTTGACTTGGCGTGCCACGCCATTTGACACGTGGCACCAAATTGGGCCTCTAGGAAGATGATATCTTGGACTTAATGAGGTGGAATCATCACTTTAGCCCAGTTGAATGGGCTAGCCCAATGGATTAAAACTTATTTATTTAATCTATATATATTGGACTTATATTGTAATGACCCAACTGGTTATTTTGACTTTTAGAACCCTGTTCCCTAAAATAAAACTTTTTGTATGTGCTTTTAATAATTTATGACTTGCGGGGATGGTTGGTTCGAGATTTGGAAGTGTTCGAGTTGAAATCGGAACACTTGATTCCTTAAGTTAGCCTTAAAAGGCCAAGTTTGACTTCAGTCATCATTTTTAGAAAAACGATCCCAGAATTTGGATTTAACGGTTCCAATAGCTCAGTATGGTAATTTTGGACTTTGGAGCGTGTTCGGAATTTTATTTGGAAGTCCATAGTTAAATTAGGCTTGAAATGGCTAAAACAAGAATTTAAAATTTGGAAGATTGACCGGGGAGTTGACTTTTTGATATCGGGGTCGGAATCCACTTCCGAAATTTTTCATAGCTCGTTATGTCATTTAAGACTTGCACGCAAAATTTGGTGTCATTCCGAGTAGTATTAATATCATTCGGCGCATTCGGAGGAAGTTAGAAACTTGAAGTTCAAGGTTTGATCCAATTTGGTTTTGGGGTGTGATTCTTGGATTTGTTGTTGAATTTCGTGTTTTGAGAGTTCGAGCAAGTCTGTATTATGTTTACAGACTTGTTGGTGCCTTTGGACGGAGTCCCGAGGGGCTCGGTTGTGTTTTGAACCATCCGGAGCTAAGTCGGTAAAACTAGAAAGTTCCACTTCTGGTTTCTTTCTTCGCGAACGCGTGAGTTCCCTCGCGTTCGCAATAAAGGAAAAATGGGAGTGGGAAATTGCCCTTCGCGTTCGCGTGAAAGACGACGCATTCGCAAAGCCTTGGGTTTTTGCCCTTCGCGTTCGCGAGTCAGGCGACGCGTTCGCGAAAGAGGACTAAGACCAGATGAAATTTCCTTACGCGTTCGGGAAGTAGCTCACGCGTTCGCGAAGAAGGCAAGCCAAGAGCCTTCGCGTTCGTGATGCCCCTTTTGCGTTCGCGATGCCCCTTTCGCGTTTGCGAAGGGTAATTTTGATGCTGAGGAAATTGGATTTCGCGAACGCGAAGCCCTGACCGCGTTCGCGAAGAAGGAGCCTACTGTTCCAGACATAATGTCTTAAAAACGGGATTCCACCATTTTTAACCTCATTTCTTCCATCCTTAGGCGATATTTGAGCTTTTTGAGAGGGGATTTCAACTAGCAACTTGAAGGTAAGTTAATTCTACATACTTTGAGTTAAATACATAGATTATGAGTAGATTATAACTTGGAAATCTTGAAAAAATCAAGGATTAGAGGAAAAACCCATATTTGTATAAAAATATAATTTTAACCACGAAAACGTTTATGGAATTGGGTAGAAATTATATATTTGAATTCTTGAGATTATGGGTAACGTTTTCATTCAAAACTTTTCAGAATCCGGGCACGTGGGCCCGGGGTTAATTTTAGAAATTTTACTGTTTTGGTTAGGGTAATTTATTTAATTGCCTAAATTCGAATTATTGAACATGTATTAATTATTTTTGCATTTGGATAGTTTCGGATTTTTCGGCATCAAATTGAAAATTTAACGCGACGTGGTAATCGGAAAGTGGACTTTGAGACAAGGTAAGTCTCTTGTCTAATCTTGTGAGGGGAAAATTACCCCATAGGTAATTAAAGTAAAAATTATTACTAATTGTGGGGGCTACGTACGCACGGGGTGATGGGAGTCCGTGCATAGCTACTATCAATGCTAAAGTCCGGTAGTTTAGGACTCAAAGCATGAATTACTTGTGTAAATTGTATTCTTTGTTTAATTAATATATATCTATATTGTGAATTGTTAGATAGAAATATTAAAGAATGAAAATCTCATATGCTTGATTTTCTGTTTAAATTAATTAATTATTAAAAGAAATTGTTCATTCCTCTCGAATTGATCTTATAATAAATATACTCTCCTTCCGGAGGTACATAAAAAAATGTCCTCCTTTCTTGTGGAGCGAACGCCTCGGCAGGATAGATGCATCTATGGATCGTGCCGCACGTCCCTTGGCAGTATACACGACACTCTGGATCGGGCCGTACGACCTCGACAGAATCGTGCTTAATAATAATAATAATTATACGATACTTGGACAGTTTATTGCAGCTTATAAAGCTATTTGATAAATTAAAAATTTATTGAAATTGAAGGATTTAATTAATAGATTGGAAATTATTGCATTTGAAGGATTTTTATAATTTCTGCTAATTGAATAAAATTATTGTTAACTATGTGAATCATGATGATTTAAATAATTATAATCTATTCTATTTATTATTGTTGACCCTTAGTGAATGTCAAAGTCGACCATCTCGTCTCTACCACTTCGAAATTAGGCTTGATACTTACTGGATACCCGTTGTTTACGTACTCATGCTACATTTGCTGCACTTTTTGTGCAGGATCTGAGATAGATACTAGTGGATGACCTATCATCGCACATCCTCGTTATCCAGGGGCGTAGTGGTGAGCTGCCTTTCTGAGCCGTCCTGCAGCTACCAGTGCCTCTTCTTGTATTTTTAGTTCTGTCTATTTTCGTTTCAGATAGTATTTGGAGTTTTGTATAATCTATTAGATGCTCACACACTTGTGACACAAGGTCTTGGCACACACATTGGTAGGATTTGGTGTCTTATTATTGTTTTTGGATTTAAATTTATCGATATATGTTTAATTTATTAGTTGGCTTGCCTAGCTGTAGTGTTGGGCGCCGTCACGACCTATAGGTGATATTAGGTCGTGACATATATAATTAATTCAATTATATTAGCCCATAATATTTATTCGAACTGATATATTTAACATATAGTCCAAATACTTTTATTGAATTTAAATTCAATAGAATTTAAATGCTTACAAATGCCCCTACTTCAAGACTTATTGAGGGGTAGACTTGTCAAAACGGAATCGGGCCTTGAAGTACTGCTTTAACGCTCGTCTAGGTTAATAATAATCTATGTATTTCTTGTATGCCCAAAAACGATAATAGACCAATGTCTTAGGCCACGTCTGATAGGAACATGTAGAAACCATTTCCATGTTGGTAATATTTTCGTGGCAATTTGGTACGTTAGATTCTAAAATGATTTCAAGCACTGTAAATGCTAGTGCAAGGAGATCAAGGGATAATTGGGCAATAATAATAATTTATTGTCACTACAACATCTACTACTCAAGTAAGAATTGAAAATAAAAGCTTTTTTTTTTTCCATAGCAATTTTAATCATAATTGGACACTACTAACCAGTTCCAATTCAAAATGAAATTGGAGACACCACCGCCATTAACCAACCGAGCCCGTATAGAGAACAATTGTGGCAACAATCCCACATCGATATTAAACTTTTGACTGTCGCCTCTTGACATCTATAAATACTATATACTCTTTATTCCATTAGCATCACTTTCACCGTTTTCAAACCACTTTGAGTCTACTTTTGACGACTTAGAAACACGCGAAGGTAATTTCTTCTTGTTTTCTTGTGCTTTTCATCCTTTATTGGTTTTTTTTTGTAGTCAAACAAAAAAGGTGTGTTCTTGTTTAACGAGATGATCCATGCATGAAAAAGACAATCTTGGGTATATGAGGGGATGAGTACTCATCCTTGCCCGAATATTGGAGAGATTACTCTCAATGTGGCTCGACTATCAGAGAGATTACTCTCAATGTGACTCGACTATCAGAGAGATTACTCTCAAAATGACTCGACTATCGGAGAGATTACTCTCAAAATGACTCGACTATCGGAGAGATTACTCTCAATGTGGCCCGACTATCGGAGAGATTACTCTTAAAACGACCCGACTATCGGAGAGATTACTCTCAATGTGGCCCAACTATCGGAGAGATTACTCTCAAAATGACCCGACTATCTGAAAGATTGCTCTCAATATGGCTCGACTATTGGAGAGATTACTCTCAATCTCGCTCGACTATCGGAGAGATTACTCTCAAAATGACACAACTATCGGAGAGATTACTCTCAATGTGCCCCGACTATCGGAGAGATTACTCTCAATGTGCCCCGACTATCGGAGAGATTACTCTCAATGTGCCCCGACTATCAGAGAGATTACTCTCAATTTGCCCCGACTATCGGAGAGATTATTCTCGAGAGACTTACATGTCTACCTTAAGATTGGAAAGTATAGTTTCCTTTTAAGGAAAAATCCACGAAGAGGCCAACTTAAGGTGCAAAGGGACTTATATGTCCACCTTAAGATTGAAAAGTTATAGTTTTCTTTTAAGAACAAACCCAAGAAGAGGCCAACTTAAGGTGCAAAGGAACTTATATGTCCACCTTAAGATTGAAAAGTTATAGTTTTCTTTTAAGAACAAACCCAAGAAGAGGCCAACTTAAGGTGCAAAGGAACTTATATGTCCACCTTAAGATTGAAAAATTATAAAGCCTCAACTCGAAGACTTCGTGGACTTGACGACGTCGATTTGAACACTTGGAAAACTTTGAAGATTTGGCGGACTTTACAGACTTCAACTTGAAGACCGACAAACTTGAAGATTCGGCGGACTTTGACACTTCAACCTGAAGACTTTGGGAGCTAAAATACTTCCACTTGAAGACATGCGAGTTTGAGGACCTCAACTTGAAGACTTCAACTTGAAGGCTTTGAGGCTTCAATATTTCGACTTGAAGACCACCAGACTTAAAGATTTGGTGAACATATAGACATAGTGAACCCCTAGATTTCAGCGCAAATACTTGGCATCCTCCTAAAATCGTCCCATTGAAGATACCAATTTATCATGGAGGGTTGCCCCCTTTAAATCAAATGGGATCCAAAGTTTAACAGAAGAGTGGTATCTCAGCTCGATTTTCAAGTGCTGATTGAATGAATTACACTCCATCGTACTTCATTCGGACAATGATTGAGAGATTATGTATTTTTTGAACTTATGCGACTAAACTCAGAATGAAACTCTAAGATGCATACGTACCTCGGTGAAGAGGATCAAGTCATACTATAGTTCAGAAAGGGTAGATATTTTTTATTTTTTTATGTCCTAACTTTTGCATAGGCCGCCCCTTTCGAGGTTTTCAACCTAGCGGACTTTTTTATTTTATTTTTATTTTTATGTCCTAACTTTTGCATAGGCCGCCCCTTTCGAGGTTTTCAACCTAGCGGACTTTTTTATTTTATTTTTATTTTTATGTCCTAACTTTTTCCTAGGCCACCTCTTTCGAGGTTTTTAACCTAGCAGACTCTTTTTTTTATGTCCTAACTTTTTGATAGGTCGCCTCTTTCAAGATTTTCAACCTAGCGGACTCTTTTTTTTATGTCCTAACTTTTTTCTAGGCTGCCTCTTTCGAGGTTTTCAACCTAGCGAACTTTTGTTTTGGTGGTGGACCGTACACAGTTTAGACTCATGCGGGCCAGAAGTGTAGGAACATGCAGTTTAGGCTAATGTGTCAAGGAGTGTTGCAACTTCAAGGATAATACTTCTTCAAAAACTTGCCATTGATAGGGCCGATTCTCATGCCATCTGCATCAACCAGCTTATAAGCCCCATTTGAGTAAGTTTCTTGTACGACATATGGCCCATCCCATTTTGAAGTGAACTTCCCTACAAGTTTATGGGAAGTAATAATGGGTCTTCGTATGGCAAGGACTTGATCTCCTACTTGAACGAATCTCGGGCGAACTATTTTATTGAAGGCATGAGACAATCGAGCTTGATAACATTCAAGACTCTGTTGAGCTTCCAACCTCTTCTCATCAAGAGCCTCTAACTCTGCTAATCGAAGTCAAGCATTTTCTTCATTAGTGATTCCTTCTTGAATAGCCAGTCATAATGAAGGTATTTGACGCTCGAGTGGCAAGATGGCTTCGACTCCATAAACAAGTGAATAAGGAGTCGCTTGTTGTGGCGTGCGGTGAGTCATCCTATATGCCAATAGAGCTTCTTCCATACGGTTATTCCAATCTCGTTTGGATTTGGAGACGACTTTCTTTAATAAGTTGTATAGAGATTTGTTGAATTCCTCAGGTAGACCATTGGCGGTAGCGTTGTACATCGAAGAGTTACGTTGCTTGAAGCCAAAGAGATCACAAATCTTTTTCATCAACCTATTATCGAATGGCTTTCCATTATCCGTTATTATGTAACGAGGAATTCCAAAGCGATATATTATGTTTACTCGGATGAAACTTGAAACATTTTCATTCTTTACCTCCGTAAGAGCAAAAACTTCAGCCCATTTTGAGAATTAGTCAGTTGCTGCCAAGATATATAGGTGCCCACTAGAGAACTTTGGTAGTGGTCCAACAATATCCAATCCCCAAGCGTCAAACGCCCAGGATGCCACAGTCGGGTGTAACACTTCAGTAGGTTGATGAATAAAATTCGCATAGAATTGACAAGCCTTGCATCTTCGAGCATAGTCCAAGCAATATTTTACCATCGTTGGCCATTAATATCCCATCCCTTTTATATTAAAGTGGAGCTTTGGTCCAGGCTGGTGTGACCCACATACCCCAGAATGTGCCTCTTACAAAGCTTGGAGTGCTTCTTCTTCCCCTAAGCATCGCAAGAGTACTCCCTCGAATGACCTTCTGTATAAAGTATTTTTGTAGTAAAGGAAGCGAGGTGCACAACAACGGATTTCAATCCTTCTCCTCGGATTTTCTGGAAGTATCCCATAGCTTAAGTAATCGATAATGGGTTGTCGCCATTCTTTTTTCTCAGCTTCAGAAACAGCGACAAGATGCTTGAGTTCATTTCCTTCACATTCAACCTCATTTGGTGGCGGTACTACCCATGTTTGGCAGACAATAACTTGCGCTTGATCAGGCAGGGTTAACGATGAAGCTATGGCAGCTAAAGCATCAGCCTTCTTATTTTCTTTCCTTGGCACATGTTGAATAGTCACGTCACCGACCCATCCCATTGAGTTTTTAGAATAATCAAGATATGGGCGTAGTTCATGTTTCTTGACCTCGTAACTACCTAAAAGCTGGTTGATCACCAACTGAGAGTCAGCAAAGACTTGCAATTGCAACCGCTTCATTTCGATAGCCATTTCAAGCCCAAGTATTAGTGCTTGATACTTAGCAACGTTGTTAGAGCAGAGTTGCGTCAACATAAAAGAGTTGGGCAGAACTTCACCTTGAGAAGTGACAAATACTACTCCAGCACCAGCTCCTCCATGATGTGCAACACCATCAAAGTACATCTTCCATGGAGGTTGAACTTGAATGACCATTGCATCCTCATAAAGTAGTTCGTCAGTTAGCTCCCAAACATCAGGTATAGGGCGATCTGCCAAGAAGTCTGCCAATGCTTGTCCTTTTACAACCTTTTGAGGGATGTACAAAATCTCTAATTGTTGAAATTGGAGATACCATCTCGCTAGTCGATAACTATGAACAGGTTTTGACATCACGAACTTGATGAGATTTGCTTTAGAAATAAGACGAACAACATGAACTTGAAAGTAGTGCTTTAACTTTTGAATTGAGAAGATTAGCGCCAAACACAACTTTTCAATTGGCGAATAATTCAGCTCGTTTGGTGTCATCATCCTGCTCAAGTAGTAAAGAAATTTTTCTTTCCCCTAACTATTTTCTTGGGCTAACAACGCTCCAACAGACCTTTCTTGTGCTGAAATATATAGTATCAACGGCTTTCCAAGTATATGGGCTACTAAAATCGGAGGCTTCATCAAGTAGGATTTAATGCTCTCAAAGGCATTGCTACACGCTTGGTCCCATTTGAAATGGACACATTTCTTCATAAGAAAACTGAATGGTTGGCACCTCCCAGCTAGGTTTGAGATGAATCTCCTAAGGTACGCTAACTTTTCTTGCAGACTTTTCAATTCGTGAATATCCCGAGGCTTAGGAATTTTCAAGATTGCATCTACTTTGGCTTGATCAATTTGAATCCCTCGATGTCGGACAATGAAACCAAGGAACTTTTCGGAAGTAACTCCAAAGGCGCATTTCAATAGATTCATCCTAAGTTGGTACCTCTGGAGCAACTCAAACACCATTCTCAAGTCTTTCAAGTGGTCACCCTTCTTTCTTTATTTTACCACCAAGTCGTCCACATAACATTCGACATTTTTGTAGAGGAGGTCGTCAAAAATATTATGCATAGCCCTTTGATAAGTAGCACCAACATTCTTCAAGCCAAAAGGCATTACCCTGTAGCAATAAATACCCTTAGGGGTACGGAATGCAGTAAGCTCTTCATCTTTTGGTGCCATGCAAATTTGGTTATACCCTGACGAACCATCTATAAACGACATTGCCTCATACCCAGTAGTAGCATCGATCATCAGCTCTGGAATAGGAAGCGGGAATTCATCTTTGGGACATGCATTGTTGAAATCCCTGAAGTCGACGCACACTCGAATCTGGCCACTCTTCTTCCTTACAGGGACAATACTTGAAACCCATGTTGGGTATTTAACTTCCCGAATCAATCCAGCTTCAATGAGTTTGTTAACTTCGGTTTCAATCAGGGGAACCAAATCTGGCCTAAAGCGCCTTTGAGCTTGCTTAACAGGAGGAGCGCCATTCTTGACCGCAAGGTGATGGACTGCTACTTTAGGGTCCAAGCCAGGAATTTCTTTGTAACTCCAAGATAAGACATCCCTAAACTCCTTGAGTAACTCAACATAAGTGCTTTCTTTATCAACTTCTAGTAAAACACTTAGGTAGTGTAATGACCCGACCTGTCGTTTTGCTTTTTTAGAACTCCGTTACCCTAAATAAGACTCTTCGTATATGCTATTACTATTTTATGACTTGCGGGGATTGTTAGTTCGAGATTTGGAAGGGTTCGGATTGAAATCGGAACACTTGGTTCCTTAAGTTGGCCTTAAAAGGCTAAGTTTGACTTCAGTCAACATTTTGAGTAAACCACCTTGGAATCATGATTTGACGGTTCCAATAGGTTCGTATAGTAATTTCGGACTTGGGCGTATGCTCGGACCGAGTAGTGGATGACCCGAGAGCGTTTCAGCGCCTAATATTGAAAGTTGGTTCCTTGAAGGTTCTTGAAGTTCTTTAAATTTGGTTTAGAGTAGGTTTTGGTGATATCGAGGTCCGAATGGAATTCCGAGATCGGGGATAGTTTTGTAGTATCATTTAAGTCTTGCACGCAAAATTTGGTGTCAATATAAGAAGTGTAAGTATGTTTCGGCGCTTTGGGACTAAATCGAAGAACTTAAAGTTCATATTTTTGATCCAATTGGTTTGGGGTGTGATTCTTAGTTTTAATGCCATTTTGGGAATTTCGAGAGTTCGAGCAGGTCCGTTTTATGATTTTAAACTTGTCGGTATGTTCGGGCTTGAACGAGGCTCGGACCAAGTTGAAACTTGGGAGAAACAGCTGAAGCTCCCAGCTGCTGGTATACTCACACCTGCGTTTGGCCAGCCGCAGGTGCAAGCTAGGAGCCGCAGAAGCGAGCAAGCCATGGCTGGCTAGGATTTGCAGGAGTAAGGAGTTTGGCGCACCTGCGCACGCGCACGTACGATGACTGTGACCGCAGAAACGGCTATGTCGGTAGGCGCGAAAGAGTCGGCCGTAGGAGCGGTTGCGCAAGAGCGGCCCTGGCTCCGCAAGTGCGATGGGCGAGTGGACAGGACGGTTCCGCAGAAGTAGACTCTTGATCACAGAAGCTGTCCCACAGAAGTGGAAGTCCTTCCGCAGATGCGGAAACCGCTGAAGGCAGAATCCTCCATTTAATGCAGGACTTAGTCATTTTGGCTCAGTTATTCCATTGTTGAGCGATTCTTGGAGTTATTAGAGAGGGGATTTTCATCTAACACCTTGAGATAAGTAATTCCTACAAAATATGAGTCAAATACATAACTTATGGGTAGATTATAACATGTAAATTAGTGGAAATCATGGATTTAGGAGAAAACCTATGTTTTTGATATAAATGAGATTTAATCATGAAATTCGTTATGGAATCTAGTAAAAATCATATATTTGAGTTCATGAGGTTATGGGTAATAACTTTTTTTGAAAAGTTCCGGAATCCGGACATGTGGGCCGGAGGTGAATTTTAAGAATCTTACATTTAGGGTTGGGTAACCTCTTTAATAGTTGTAATATGAACTTTTGAGCATGTATTGATTAGTTTATATACTATTTGATTAGTATTGGGTTGATTCGGCACCGAATTGAGGGTGTGAGCACATTCTTGGATAGGGAAGTAGGCCTTGAAACGAGGTAAGTCTCTTTTCTAACCTTGTAAGAGGGAATTAACCATATAGAAGAACTTAATCATTATGTATTTATATTTGTGGGGGCCTACGTACGTACGAAGTGACGAGAGTCTGCGCGTAGCTACTATTGATGCTTATGCCCGGGTAGATTTAGGCTTACACCATGTTTTTGTTGATACCGTTGCTTGTTTATGCTTACTAATTGTTTGGATTAAAGTGGAGGTTGAGGATTTCAATATTTTAAAGGTTCCTAACTCAATTTCTCATTTTGAAAAAGAATTGAGAAACATTATGATAACTTGTGAAAATCTATATTCAACCGCTTCGCAAGTGTATTCCGCGAGCGGGGTAAATTCCACTACTCTCATGGGACCGGACCGTTTGCCTCGGCAGGTTAATTGATGTATCTATGGTTCGGGCCGTTCGATCCTCGGCAGTGCCCAATATAGTTATATGTATATTTGGATCGGTTCATACGTCCTCAGCATAATTCATGCGTAAATATATTGGAACCCCTTTATATTTAATAGTGCTCTATGGACTTGAAAGGTGAAAGGATTAGACGAGAGAAATGACTTGGTTCTTACTTGAAATGGAAAGATTGTTTACTTATTTTCCTGCTCTGAGTTTTATTATCATTTATATATCATGTTTAATTAGAACTTCATACTATTATATTGTTGGCGCATAGTAAGTGTCGAAGTCGACCCCTCGTTACTACTTCTTCGAGCTTAGACTAGATACTTACTGGGTACATGTTGTTTATGTACTCCCACTACACTTCTGCACTTGATGTGCAAGATCTGAGGCAAGTGCATCTGGTTATCATTCCGGCGCGCACGCTTGACTTCTGGTCCGAGACCACACGGTAAACTGCCCTTCCGAACCGTTTAGTAGCAGCCAGAATCTCTCTTTTGATTTATTTTCTGTCTATTCTATTTCAGACAGTAGAGTAGAGATCTTTTGTATATTCTACTAGTAGCCCGCACACTTGTGACACTAGATCTTGGCACACACTAGTAGACTTGTGATTTTGGTTTTATTCCTATGGCCATAAATACATTCAGCTACTTTCGTTTTATTAATTTAAATCTGTTTCTTACTAAACCTATTCAATTAAGGAAAGTTATTCACTCGGGGAAAACTTATTAAAATGGGAAAATCACTAGATTGTTCACTGTTGGCTTGCCTAGCAATAGTGTTGGACGTCATCACGGCCTAAAATGGAATTGGGTCATGACAGGTAGGTGGGTCTTGGTTCTTCATCAGTGCCAAGGTTAACTTCTTTTAAGGCATCAATCATTGCCTTCACCCCTTCTTCAAGTTCTGGGGGAGTATCTTTCACATCTTCATCTTCTTGAGGGTCCCCATCATTGAAGCATATGTGATAACACGGTGAAACATCATCCAATTTCTCGCTATCCTCCATTAAAGATAAAACACCATGCTCGCCTTGTGCAGTAACATGATACGAAGAACCCACACTTTCTTCGTATTTATCACGTTCTTTAGTGTAGACCACAGGGTATGGCTTCACCTTTAGTACCTCATCATACGAAATGATGACTTTTGTTTGTCGCTTCATTCTAGAAGGAACCAAACTTTAGAAATCTTTAGAGATCTTCTGAATTTTGGGCGAAGCGGGTGTTCTTGTATTTTGATAATTTCTCTGGAACTTATTCCCCTTCTTTAATGGACCCAATCTCTCAAATACGAAAGTTCTCACAGTTTATTTTCCAAGTCGATCAAAGACAGAAGGCCTGTTAGAAGCGGGAGACTCGTCTTCTATAGTGATATAATTGTTGCTCGCCCTTATTATGGAGATGCACACTGGTGACGGTTGCTTGTATCCCAAACCTTAACGTGGTTGCCTCGTCGCAGCTTCTTATGGGATCTTCCCTAACTTTGATGGCTCATTGGGATTGTATCTAGCTTTTGCATATAACCTGTAAGCGTTGGGATCAAAACCTTCATCTGTTCGTTTTGTAGGGAGTGCCACATTCTGTAAACGATTTTGGGCTACAAACCCTACAAGTGGCTTCGAGGACAACTTTACTGCCTCAATTCGTTTTACCAGAAGAGTTAATTCCTTTAGCATGTTAGTTTGGAGATTAGATGACTCGCCTTCATCTTTCTTCCTTTTAGGGACATATCGGAGCACGGGACTTACTTTCTTGCCATAAGACGCAATATTCCCTCTATGAGATTTATTCACGCCGGGTTGTACCTCCTTAGTAACAACTTTGGCTTTACCAGCAGTCACCTCAACTCTCTTAGTCGTGGACCCGTCATCCTTGTCATTCATGACATCATCAACTTTTAACTTTTTCATAATGAGGTTCTTCAAGTAGAACTTTGCATCGGCGAAGTGTGACTCAGCCTCGGTAAATGGCTCGTCATCAGAAATTATCTTCTTCTCGACTTCACCTTTGTAATATTTCAAACATTGATGGTAGGTAGATGGAACCACTTTATTCTCATGTATCCAAGGCCTTCCAAGCAAGACGTTGTATGAAGTCTTTGCATCGATCACATGCAGCCATGCACTTGATTGCATATCTTCAATGGTGATTCCCAACTTGATCGCGCCTATGGCTATTTTTCCCCCTTGGTTGAATCCTTGGATCATCACACGACTTTTCGAAAGTTCGTTCATGGGAATACCGAGTTCTTTCACAGTGCGAATTGGCAAGATGTTCACTGAGGATCCTCTTTCAACCAAAATTCGATTTAGCCTTTCATCACGCATATAGCCAACCAGGTACAACTGGCGGTTATAAAGAGTGTCACGTAGTAGAAGGTCATCATTTGTGAATGTAACGTTTTCCTCGCACGCATTAACTTCTTGAGGTATAGACTCTATGAGCTTTTCTGGAGATGGTGCCAATGGTAGGTCATCACTCTTTTCTTCCCCTTTATCAGCATTGCAACAAGAGGTCTCAATACCATCACGGGAAATTTTCATGCTGAACCAATATGGCAAGAAATCCTCTAAGGTCACTGGATGTCGTGGCTTTTGAGGGTGGTGCACCTCCACTTTTGCTTTCTTCAAACGCCTAACTGGATTTTGTTTCCTTGGTCCTTTTACCATCATTTTCCTTGTTGGTTGTTCTATTGATTCTTTTTGTGGGCTACTTTTGTGGCACCTACGACGAGTCACCAACGCCCAACCTTCATCATCATTAGGTTGATCGACTTTAACTTTATTGTTCACTAGTAATTATCCATCTTTACTTTTTTTAACACCACATAATTCTTCCGGACTGAATAAGCCAAAGGTGATAGAGACTTGGTTTGCACTTGCTTTCTCATCTTCAAGCACGATCTTCTTTTCATGAGCCAAGTCCATAACTTTGTCCTTGAAGACAAAGCACTTCTTTATAGGGTGGCTCACAAGTCGATGGTATTTGCAGTAATTGGGGTAATTTATTTTACCAGCTTCATTTGGCCGCTTCATTTCCAAAAGCTCAATGAGATTTAACTTGAGGAGTTCTTTGAAAATTGTTGGCACATCAGAATCCAGAAATGGGTACTCTTTCTCTTGCATTTCTTTTAGAGTCAACTTCCCACTTGGTTTATCTTGAAAAGAAGTGGATTTCGTACTCTTCTTCTTGCTCACCTTCATTGTGAGCTTCACAGGTGATGCGTTGACATTCATAGCTTCTTTGTTTTCAGACTTGGGTACGAACTTGCCCCACTTCCTGACTTCTTGCTTGTCGTTCCCTTTGCGAGGCTCATAGATAGGAAGCCTTTCGTTTCCAGCGGAGGCCATGCTTAACTCCATGTCATGGGCACGAGTCGTAAGTTCTTCAAATGTGCTAGGCTTGATACCTTGCAGGATGTAGCGGAGTCCCCAATGCATGCCTTAGATGCACATCTCCATGCCAGAAGCTTCACTTAGCCTCTCTTTGCATTTGAGGCTTGTATTCCTCCAACGATTGATAAAGTCGATAACTGGTTCACTTTTTCGTTGACGAGTATTTGTAATTTCTATCATGCTCACAGTACGTCTCGTGCTATAAAAGCAATTGAGGAACTCTTACTCTAGTTGATCCCAGCTATCGATAGATATAGCCTCGAGGTCTATGTACCAGTCAAAAGCATTTCCTTTTAGCGAGTGGACAAACTGCGTGACGAGGTAATCTCCATAAGTCCCAGCATTATTGCACGTCTCAACGAAGTGTGCCACATGTTGCTTTGGATTACCTTTACCATCAAAATGTTGAAACTTTGGAGGTTGATAGCCAGTAGGCATCTTTAACATATCGACCCTTGCAGTGTATGGCTTTGCATATGAGGACTTGGTAGTAACTTCATACTTGTTCTTAATGGTTCCTTTAATGAACTCCTTCAGTTGATCGATTGGAATCATCCCTTCAGATGGGACGGGGATAGCCTTAGCGGATGCTACTTGTCTTGGGGGAGAATCAGTCTCTGGAACTTCTGGGAACTTGCCCGGTGCATGGATGGATTCTTCTTCCATCAAGATTCCCACCATATCTGTTAGCTTGTCAATTCTAGCATCTTGATTTTGCATGCACTTGGTCAAGCCAGCGATTGCTTCCGTTAAGTTTGCCAACTGCTCCTCCACAGATGAAGTGTTTGTTACCATAGCTTGCATGATTGTCGTGGATGATGGAGAGTAGCATGGATTATCACACAAATTGATCCTCGATTGGATCACGCTATGCGGTGTAAGTGGGGAGGATCCATCACTTGAAGCATCACCACTTTCCTTCATAGAAGAGTGCTTGAATCCGGAGAGGTCAAGCAAAGCAAGAGTTTTCTTGATCCTTTCAACAACATTGCTTCCTCCTTCATGTGTGCTTGTGGAAGATCTTGCTCCTTTTGAGGATGAAGATCTGAAAACAGGGGTTGATGCGGACGGCACTTGGGGTGCTTGTCATCCTAACGAGATTGCTTTGCTCCTCATAACTGATCTAAAGCTTCCAAAGGTAACATCGAGGATGCTTTCCACATCAGCATAAAACCTAGAATTAGCGGCCTTGGTAGAAGTTGAACTGGAGTTAATTTTGTTTGAAGCCATTTCAATGTTCTTAAACTTTGGTGATTGAAAAGTTGAGATGAGAGGTAGAGATTGTTCCACTGGGGGGTGCCAGAATTTGTAGACAATAAATTGGGGTCGAGAAAATAAAATCAAGATCGAAAAATATTGCAACAATCGTAGTATTTTATTTCAAATAATTTGAGTGTACAATTTCTATGAATCCTCTAATTCTTCTTTCCAATAGTAAATGAATTCAAGGGCCCTTGAACTTGATCTTGTTGCCACGAACGATGATCTTGAATTCAACTAGCACGAACTTTGATTTGAACTCGTACTTCTTGAATCTTCATTTGTTCTTCGTTCTTGAGCTTGAGCTTGATTGCTTGAACTTGAACTTGATTTGTTCTTCGTTTTTGAGCTTGAAATTGATTTGTTCTTCATTCTTGATCTTGAACTTAAACTTGATTGCTTGAAACTTGAAAATTATGAAGGAATTTGCAGCGTTTGATCCACGAGCTCTTTCTTGCTTCTTGTTATAACTTCTGGTGTCTTTTTTGGGTTATGAAGACCCCTATTTATAGTTGTGGGAGAGAAGAGTTATGATAAGAACAAACTCTTTCCGACCAATCAAATTGAAGTATGACAAGGCCGTATTTGATTGGCCAGAACATGTCACTTGCATACGTGGCACAATTTCATTGGCCTTTTAATGTGACTTGGCATGTCTTGTCATTTTGAAATGTGGCATGATCTTATTGGATCTTCCGTTTGGCTTGGCGCGCCATGTCATTTGACACGTGGCACTAAATTGGACCTCTAGGAAGATGACATCTTGGACTTAATGAGGTGGGCTCATCACTTTAGCCCAATTAAATGGGCTAGCCCAATGGATTAAGACTTGTTTATTTAATCCATATATATTGGACTTATATAATTAATTCAATTATATTAGCCCATAATATTTATTTGAACTAATATATTTAACATATAGTCCAAATATTTTTATTGAATTTAAATCCAATAAAATTTAAATGCTTACACTTTCTTTTCATGTTATAGATAGATTTGTTTTCATTTCAACAAACGAGTATTTTCTTTTCATGATATAAAAAAGTATTTTTTTTCATTTTAACAAAAAAAAGTACTTTCTTTTCATGATGTAGAAAATGTATTTTCTTTCATTTAAATAAAATGAGTATTTTCTTTTCATGACATAGAAAAAGTATTTTCTTTCGTTTAAACAAAAAAAGTATTTATTTTTCATGACATAGAAAAAGTATTGTTTTTTTCATTTCAACATAATGAGTATTTGTTTTTCATGATGTAGAAAAAGTATTTTCTTTTATTTCAATAAAATGATTACTTTATTTTTATGTTGTAGAAAGAATACTTTCTTTTTCAACCAAAAAAAGAGTATTTTCTTTATAGTTATGGAGCATAAATTTCAACGTTATTTTGCGTAAAAAAAGTAAAGCAACACATTAGTTTCTTTGGGTTTGTGTAAATTGTTAGAAGAATAATTAAATTGTTGAAGAAAATTGAGTCTTGAAAATATTGGGNGGGGGGAGAAAGGAAACATGGGGACTTGGAGGAAGGGGGTGAGGAGAGTAGCATAAAACATATTTCCTAAAAAGGTATTTTCTACTCTCTAACAAAGAACTAGAAAATATTTTTCGAAAAAAGTTTTTCATTCACCAACCAAACAAGGAAAAATAAGTGATAAAACCACTCACTTTCCATTAAAACATTTTCTAGGAAAATATTTTCCAGGAAAAATATTTTCCTTCATACCAAACACACCCATAATCTAAATAATGTAATGTATAATCAACAATTCTTTTGAACCTTGTTATCTTAACTAATTTGTGCACATCCACTAGGTGCCTTTTACCAGCCCATCTAACAGATAATTTACTCATTATTGGTTAGTGTATACGGTCAAAACCGAGTTTGCCCTTCGTATGAATAATCGAGATTGGAACATGATAGACCAAGGTTCAACTTCGTGTAATATCGAGCCATGATACGAAGCTAGGTTGTCGAGCTCGAGACCCAGAGACCGGCCAAGATTGAGGTCGAGCAAAATATAGACCGTTCAAGATCGAGATCGGCCAAGATCGAGGTCGAGTAAAATAGAGACCGGTCAAGATCGAGATAGGCCAAGATCGAGGTCGAGAAAATAGAGACCGATCGAGAACGAGATCGGCCAAGATCGAGGAAAGCTTATCGAGCCAAAAACCAAAAAGTCAGAATATCTGTAATTGGGCGAGAATCTCGGCGGAAATCACGGCGCATATCAATGAGAGGCCAATTAATTAATCTATCATGGGATTCCTTGCTGTATTTAAAAATTATATTAAGAATAGGACTTCCCTACTATATAAAGGGGGGTCTGATCATTTGTAAGACAGATTGAGTGAGATTTAGAGAATA
Organism: Nicotiana otophora; assembly: GCA_000715115.1. Taxonomy (NCBI): domain Eukaryota; kingdom Viridiplantae; phylum Streptophyta; class Magnoliopsida; order Solanales; family Solanaceae; genus Nicotiana; species Nicotiana otophora. The sequence goes on along the minus strand of AWOL01S0044179.1, from coordinate 21,325 downwards.
TAAAGCAATATACTACCTTTCTTCTGGTTTTGATTTTTGGTTCTTGTATCATTTACTCTCCATTAAGTTTGAGGGAGATCAAACTTGATGGCCTAGGTCAATTAATTCATTCGGTTTGCATTCATTTCTTTTACAGTTAATTTCTATATTCATTTACTTTTTTTCTTAATTTGTATCAAGTTATACTACGTATCCTTAGAACCGCATATAAATTCAATTATTATCCGTTTTTCGGGTAAACAGTTTGGCGCCCACCATGGGGCTAAGGATAATAGTGGTTATCTGATACAAATCTCTGTAAAACACATTATTTTACACTTGCTCTTGGAAGTATCTTTGATTTCAGGATAAAAATAACGAACTCTCAATTAATACCCCTGCATATCGACAATGAATCTGGCCATCAAGGTGAGAATAACAACGGGACGCCCGGGGATGAAAGGCCACCCACTGACATCATTGTAACTCGGGCCGTGGATTCAATTGACGTTAATTCGCATGTGGCCATCGAAGCAAACCAACATTCTGGTCCCAAGAACAGCATCCATGGTGGAACCCGATCTGCAGTTCGAAATACCCAAAATATTGGAGAGGATGAGATCATCCTACGTATGATCTTCGAGATGCTGCAAGCTCAATATGTAGCGATAGCTTAGTTGCAGAGCCAAACCCAGGCACCGAGCAGGGCTGAGCCTAGTCCACCCCAAGAAATCACCCACAGAACGGGGCCAGCTGTGGTAAGGTCAAATGAACAAGAATCGGGGACTAACCCCGAAATTATAAAGATGCTCGAAGAACTGACAAAGCAGATAGAATCAGGGGGAAAGAGGATCGAAGCAAACGACAAAAAAATAGAAACTTATAACTCCAAGGTTGATCAGATCCCGGGGGCACCACCAATATTGAAGGGTTTGGATTCCAAAAAGTTCGTACAAAAGCCTTTCCCCCCAAGTGCAGATCCCAAACCGATCCCCAAGAAGTTCCGCATGCCCGAGATTCCAAAGTATAATAGAACGACCGACCCCAACAAGTATTTCACCTCTTACACGTGTGCCATTAAAGTAAATGATCTAGAGGACAACGAGATCGAATCCGTATTACTAAATAAATTCAGGAAAACCCTGTCAAAGGGAGCAATGATATGGTATCATAATTTACCGCCTAACTCTATTGATTCTTTTGCCATGCTTGCAGATTCTTTTGTAAAAGCACACGCCGAATCCATAAAGGTCGAGACTAGGAAGTTGGATCTTTTCAAGGTAAGGCAAAAAGATAACGAGATGCTAAGAGAGTTTGTATCTCGTTTCCAAATGGAACGAATGGAACTACCACCGGTCACAGACGATTGGGCCATTCAAGCTTTCACCCAAGGACTAAATGTACGAAGCTCAGTGGCTTCACAACAGTTAAAGTAGAACTTGATTGAGTACACGGCTGTTACCTGGGCTGATGTAAATAATCGACATCAATCAAAGATTAGAGTCGAAGACGAACAGTTGGGGGCTCCTTCTGGATCCGTTACCAAAAGGGACATCAATCGAGAACTGAGGTTGAACAGGGATCGATATCAGCCATATAACAGAGATCGTAGGGGCAACAGACCTGGGCACAACCCCGTACGAGACAAAAGGAGAAGTGATCAAGGCCAAGGCTCTTGAGGGCTAATGAGCAAGAATGTTTTCGAAAGTCATACCGGACCTAAGGATGCACCGCGACTATCAGCGTATAACTTTAATGTTAATGCATCCGCCATCGTATCGGCTATCAGACGCATCAAAGATACTAAATGGCCTCGACCTATACAGAGCGATCTAGCCCAGAGAAATCCCAATCAGGTATGCAAATATCATGTCACCCATGGCGACAGAACGGAATATTGCAGGCAGTTGAGAAAAGAAGTAGCCTGGTTATTCAATGAAGGACACCTTCAGGAATTTTTAAGTGATCGGGTCAAGAATCACTTCAAAAATAGAGAGTTCAATAGAACAAAACGAGTAATAAGAACCGCAACAAATTATTCACATGATTATCGGATGGAGTGATGTTCCCCAAGGACCAGTGTTTAAACGCACTAAGGTGTCAATCGTAAGGGAGAAGCGATCTCGGGCTCAAGATTACATACCCAAAAGGAACCTTGTCCTTCAACGAGGAAGACGCAGAAGGAATCATGAAACCCCATAACGCTACATTGGTAATATCTGTACTTATGAATAAGACTCAAGTTAAGCATGTGTTAATTGATCCAGGTAGTTCGGCCAACATCATTCGATCGAGGGTCGTAGAGCAACTCGGTCTACAGGATCAGGTTGTGCCCGCAGCCCTGTTACTGAACGGATTCAACATGGCATGTGAAACTACTAAGGGCGAGATAATTTTGTTAGTAAACGTGGCCGGGGCCATCCAAGAAATGAAGTTCCATATAATTGAGGGCGACATGAGGTATAACGCCATATTTGGGAGACCATGGATCCACAACATGAGAGCAGTACCCTCGACCCTTCACCAGGTTCTAAAATTCCCAACACCAAAGGGAATCAAAACAATCTACGGGGAGCAGCCCACCGTAAAGGAAATATTTTCCGTTGACGAAGTGATTCCAATATCGTCACTCTCATCGACAAAGGGGTCAAATTCGAAGGAAAAACAGGAGACCAGATAGCAATCACAAACGCCAGCCTCGACCCAACTAGAGAAGCAGGAGCCTGATAAAGATGATGATTATGGGGTCCATCGATCCTTCATAGTCCCCGATGATTCTTACGCTACCAAATAAACGGTTGAAGAACTGGAGCAAATCATACTACTTGAACATCTGCCCAAACGAAAGGTATACCTGGGCACGGGGTTAAATTCCGAGCTCAGGAAAAAGCTTATTCAATTTCTTATAGCTAACATGGATTGTTTCGCTTGGTCCCATCTTGATATGACAGGGATCCCACCGGAAATCACCACCCATAGACTAATCTTGGACTCGAAATTGCATCCGGTGAAACAAAAAAGAAGACCCCAGTCCGAGGTCAAACATGCTTTCGTCAAAGACGAGGTAACTAAGCTTCTTAAAATAGGGTCCAACCATGAAGTAAAATACCCCGAATGGTTAGCAAACATAGTAGTAGTCCCTAAAAAAGGAAACAAACTTAGAATGTGTGTAGATTATAAGGATCTAAATAAAGCATGCCCCAAGGATTCTTTTCCTTTGCCTTATATCGATCGCATGATCGATGCCACGGTCGGTCACGATTTCCTCAATTTTCTCGATGCCTATTCTGAGTACAAGCAAATACAAATAAGCCCGGATGATCAAGAAAATACCTCGTTCATCACTAAGTATGGTACCTACTGCTACAATGTAATGCCATTTGGATTAAAAAATGCTGGTGCCACTTATCAACGCCTAGTAAATTGGATGTTCGAAGAATAAATAGGAAAATCTATGGAAGTTTACATTGATGACATGTTAGTTAAGTCCCTGCGAGCAGAGGACCATTTAAAGCACTTGCAAGAAACTCTCAGTATATTGAAGAAGTACAACATGAAGCTAAACCCGAAAAAATGTGCATACGGAGTCGGGTCAGGCAAATTTCTCGGGTTCATGGTATCTAACCGAGGTATCGAGATTAATCTCGACAAGATCAAAGCTATCGATGGCATCACGGTAGTAGACAATGTAAAGGCCGTGCAGAGGTTAACCGGGCGCATGGACACCCTGGGGTGATTCATCTCAAGGTCCCCCGATAAAGGCCACCGATGTTTCTCGTTGCCAAAGAAGAAAAATAATTTCACATGGACCTCGGAATGCCAACAGGCCTTGGAAGAGCTTAAACAGTACTTATCGAACACGCCGCTGCTTCACACACCAAGGGAAGACGAACAACTTTACTTATATTTCGCAGTATCGGAGGTAGCGGTAAGTGAAGTCCTATACCGGGAAGAACGAGGTATGCAATTTACCATTTATTATGTCAGCCGGACCTTAGGTGAGGCCGAAACTAGATATCCCCACCTAGAAAAATTGGCGCTCATTTTGATAAGAGCCTCTAGGAAACTAAACCATACTTTCAATCTCACCCCATATGTGTTGTAACAACTTATCCACTTCAAAATATTTTGCATAAACCCAAGCTTTCGGGACGGTTAGCCAAATGGGCCAAAGAAACAGTGGGTATGATATCGAATATCGACCCCGAATAGCAATTAAGTCTCAAATTTTGGCAGACTTTATAGCTGACTTCACACCGGCCCGAGTGCTTGAGGTCAAAAGAGAACTATTGATAAATTCGGGTACATCCTCAGGAATCTGGACCCTCTTCATGGACCGTGCTTCGAACGTGAAAGGGTCCGATCTTGGCATCGTACTAAAACCACCCATATGCAACGTGGTTATACAATATATTAGAATTATGAAATTGACTAACAATGAGGCCGAATATGAGGCCATGATTACAGGTCTCGAACTACCCAAAGGCTTGGAGAGCGGAGATGATTGAGGCCACATGCGACTCCCTCCTCGCAGTGAATCAGGTTAATGGAACCTTCGAAGTTAGAGAAGACCGAATGCAAAGATACCTAGATAAGTTACAAGTAACTTTGCGCCGATTTAAGGAGTGGACTTTTCAACATGTGCCTTGAGATCAGAATAGTGAGGTCGATGCTCTCGCAAATTTAGGGTCATCAATTGAGGACAACGAGCTTGCCTCAGGGGCCGTCGTGCAACTCATGAGATCAGTAATCGAAGAAGGTCACGCCAAGATAAATTCCACAAGCTTGATCCGGGATTGGAGAAGTAAGTACATAGAGTATTTGAAGACCAGAAAACTTCCCTCAGATCCGAAAGAATCTAGGGCCCAACGCACGAAGGCAGCGCGATTCACTTTGACCAAAGATGGAACCTTGTTTACAAGAATGATCAATGGTTCATTGGAGATATGTCTAGGACCGGGAAAAACCGAGTACGTTCTAAGGGAAGTTCACGAAGGCACTTGCAAAAATCACTCCGGTGCTGAATCATTGGTTCAAAAGGTAATCAGAGCTGGCTATTACTAGATCGACATAGAAAAAGATACAAAAAAGTTTGTTAAAAAATGTGACGAATGTCAAAAGCATGCGCCAATGATTCACCAATCTGGGGAACTGCTCCATTCGGTCTTGTTACCATGACCATTTATGAAATATGGAATGGACATCGTCGGCCCCTTTCCATTGGCACCAAATAAAGCTCAATTTATTTTGTTTATGACTGACTATTTTTCTAAGTGGGTTGAAGCGCAGACTTTCGAGAAATTTAGGGAGAAGGAAGTCATCTACTTTATTTGGGATCACATCATATGTCGATTCGGGATGCCATCTGAAATTGTATGTGATAACGGGAAACAGTTCATCGGTAGCAAAGTAACCAAATTTCTCGAATATCATAAGATCAAAAGAATCATATCAACACCTTATTATCCTAGCGGGAACGGGAAAGTCGAATCAACCAACAACACCATCATCCAAAATCTTAAGAAGAGGTTAACTGACGCCAAAGGAAAGTGGAAGGCAATTCTACCCGAAGTTCTTTGGGCATATCGCACAACCTCGAAATCCAGTACCGGGGCTACCCCATTCTTATTAGTTTATGGCGCCGAAGCTCTAATATCGTTCGAAGTCAGAGAGTCGAGTATTCGGTTCCAATATGCGAAAAAGGAATCAAATAACGAGGCCATGAATACGAGCCTAGAAATATTGGACGAAAGGCGTGAAACTACCCTCATCCGATTAGCTACCCAAAAGCAACGAATCGAGAGATACTACAATCGAAGGACCAATCTTTGATATTTTAATGTCGGGGACTTAGTGATAAGAAAAGTCACCCTCAACACCTGAAATCCTAATGAAGGAAAATTGAGTCTGAATTGGGAAGGACCGTACTAAATTATCGAGGTCACCGGAAAAAGGTCTTACAGGCTCGAAACAATGAATGGGGAACAACTACCAAGCTATTGGAACATATCTCGCCTAAAACGGTACTACTGCTAAGGTGGTCGACAAGAAACGACGACCGAGCAAGCAGAGAGTCTTTAGGTCTGAAAGCATATATTGCACTCTTTTATCCTCAGATCGAGTTTTGTCCCAAATGAGTTTTTTCGCCAAGGTTTTTAATGAGGCAACGATGAATCGTGCTAACTTAGAATCAAGCCCGATTACAAATCGGCATCGAAGATCTACTCGACATTATCCGAAGTTCCTTTGTAATCAACCTCGAATATTGGGAGGGGGGGGGGCTACCCTCGGATATGCGTTATCTTTGAATATCAACTCTAGAAAGCAAACTACTTCATAAATGGAGGATCTCGATAAATAAGCTTTATTGTAAGGATCAAACAGTCAAATCGAACCGTGCCCATATAGATTGCTCGAACACTGTTTCGATCGAGAATAAAGAGAAGTATGTTCCTTATAAACATCTTATGCTTTAAAATTAGCAGAATTTCTTTTATCTTCCTTCTTGCAAAGAGCTTCGTACTTACGAATATAAACAAGCCCAAGGGCGATACTTAACCAGAATATGAACGATCTCTCCCTCACTTGGGGACTACCATCCGACTCAAACAGCCCAAGTCATCGGGCCTCAGGAGCAAAAGACCTAATAGGCAACGCCCCGATTTATAAGAGTCACGGCCACCCTACTCGGGAACTACTATCTCAGGCAAGCCCAGATAAAATGGGAAAACAAGCCCAATGGGTAACTCCCGAACTAAAAGGTTACGGCCAATTTAACACGGCTCGGAGACGTCCGAAATCCGTAACAAAAATAGGCCTTCGATCGAGAATATAGAGAAGTATATTCCTTACAAATATCTTATGCTTTAAAATTAGCAGAATTTCTTTTGTCTTCCTTATTTGCAAAGAGCTTCCTACTTCTGAATATAAACAAGCCCAAGGGCGATACTTAAACGGAATACGAATGATCTCTCCCTCACTTAGGGACTGCCATCCGACTCAAACAGCCCAAGTCATGGGGCCTTGGGAGCAAAAGACCTAATAGACAAAGCCACAATTTCTAAGAGTCACGCCCACCCTACTCGGGAACTACTATCTCGGGCAAGTCCAGAGAAAATGGGAAAACAAGCCCAATGGGTAACTCCCGAACTAAAAGGCTACAACCAATTTAACACGGCTCGGAGACGTAAGAAATCCATAACAAAAATAGGCCTTCAAAAAATAAAAAAATTCTTTCACAACCAGTTCTAAAAGGCTACCCTCGGCAAAATCTCAGACTTAAGATGTTTTCCGGGAAAAACTTTAATAACATCGAACCCCGATAAAGCCTAAACCCAGAAAGGAAATAAAGGCAAGGTTTGTTTGAATGCTTGAACACAACTTTATTTTATGCTAAGGCATTTTCAACCTTTGTAATTACAAAAAAGCAAAAGAAAGATACGAGAGCCGAAAGGGCAAGAAAAGCCTTATATTTATATACAATAGTTGTTTACAAAGGCCAAATCCGCCTAAATTTACAACGGCAAAAAACGACCTAAAAAAAAAGTCCTAAGAGGCTCGGTCTTCATCGGGGGTCGCATCTTCATCCTCTGAATTTTCTCTGTCTTCGAATTCACTTGAACTCTAGGAGTCTTCCTCAGGAAAGGCTAGCTTCCAGGCCATGGTTTTCTCTACTCTGGCCTTTTCGATCTCATCCATGATATCGAAGCTCTGGGCCTGAACACCTTCGAGGGCTTCCCTTCGAGCCTGCCATTTCACATGTTCGACCATGCCCTTGGCCTTAGCCTGGATGACTTCAACATCGACCCTAAACTGGGCCACTTTAGCATCAGCTCTTTTGTTGGCCTCGACCACCTCAGATTGGGCTATGGCCACCTCGGATCTGGCCACTTTGAGCTCATCAGCCAAGCTTGCCTTCTCAGAAACGGCCAAATCCAACCAATGCTGAAGCCCCTTGATCTTCTCGATCTGTACCGAGGCGTTCTGTTTCGCAACTTGGAGCTGGGTCTCAGCCGACTCCAGTTGAGCTTGGACGATCTCCTTTTTAGAGGCTAAAATATCCATATTCTTTTTGCATTCTACCGCCTCGGCCTGTATCACATCCACTTGCTTTTGGAGCCATCCGATTTGTTCGAACCTCTGTCGGGCCTACAGAATCAGATCATTAGTAGTTATCTCCAATTCATCTTTACTATCGTGAAACATTCGAAATACATGCTCAGCCATCTCGGTATGCTCATCCCGAGCCGTTGCCAAATCTGTTTGAAGCTTCTCACTAAGAAGTTTGTTAGTGTCACTCTTCTCAAAGAGGTTCTAAACCTCAGCCTCATGCTCCTCCCAGATTCAGAGGAAAGCCTCGTGATGCAACACCGAAGCCTAAAAACAAGGAAGAAGATGTTAGAATTATCTACAACTCTAAGTATAGAAGAAAAAGTAGAGATACCCTCGAAGTTACCCGATTTAGAACATGTTGGGCCTCGTTGAAAAGGCAATCGGCTCCTACCGTGTTCATCACAGCTTGATCCTCTTCGATCACCAAGGACCTAAGGTAACTAGCAATCCCCACAAGGGGAGAGAAAACTTGGGCATCCTACGGGATGGAGAGCACTATTTTCCTCCTACGATTAGGATTAACACTAAGGGCCGGGAATCGGTCCACCAGTTTTGGGATCGATGAAGACCCGATAGCGCCCGACCATGATGCTTTCTTCCGTACCAGTAATCCACCGAAACCGATAATATCCTCCGAGGCAGTGGACTCGATCCCATCCAAAAAGCCATGGATATCAGTCGACCCCTGAATACCCTCGTAAGATCGACTTTCCAACATGTTATCCTCACAGATCATAGCATCCGAAATCTTAGGGGATCCAGTAATGTCGACTATCCCAAGCTCGTCCCTCGAGATATCTTCTGCTGCCCGAGAAGCCTTGCCTCCGCTCTCTCCTTCGACCATCTTGGCTCGGGATTGAATGGCTTCAACCTTTCCTTGGTCAGGAATTATGGCCAGAGCTCCCTTATCAACCTCTGCCGATTCGGAGGGTTGTTGTATCACAACATTAGCCTGCACACAAGCTACTTCCTCTTCTCCTTCTTTGGGCCCATCCCTTAATCGGCGGATCAAGTCCGAAGGCATAATACCGGAGCCCTCATTGGGCTTGCGAGATTGCTTCGTCGGTTTTTTCTTTTTCGAGACCGGTGAACTCGGAGCCCCTTTTCTCTTCTTCTCTTTGACCTGCATCGGAACGGGGACTTCTTCGTCACTAGATGGGGGTCTCATGGCAACGTCCTTCCCAAGACCTACGAAGGGAAAAATGGGAGTAAGCAAGAGAAGAAGATCAAACGATAACCGTTCTAATCAGGAAACTTACCATGACTGCGGGCCTCCCATCGACCATTTGATAATTCCATCCAAGCACGCTCAGAGTACGGTCTCTGCAGCACCAGACCTTCAACCCTTTGTTTAAGTTCCGGAATCGGTTCCGGCATCCGGGCCACAGCTGTAACAAACATAGGAAAAGCAAATAAAGAAAATAAAAAGCAGAGCCACAAAAGTAAAAACATTCAAAGGGGAATACTACTCACGATTCATATTCCATTTCTCAGGAAATGGCATGTCATCAGAAGGGATGATGTCCGAAGTTGTGATTCGAACAAATCAGCCCATCCAACCTCGGTCACGAGTCTCGTTTATGCTCGAGAACGGGGCTTTGGTGTCTCGGCTAGCAAGCTTGATTAGACCTTCTTGGTAGAGTCGGGGACTGTAAAGGCGCATAAGGTGATCAAGGGTGAAAAGACACCCCTCAATTTTGCTCGAAAAGAATCGGAGGAGAATCACTATTCTCCAAAAAGAAGGGTGGATCTGGCCGAGGGTCATGTCGTATCTTTTGCAAAAGGTGACGATGACAGGGTCTATGGGACCCAACGTGAAAGGATAAGTATAAACACTTAAGAACCCCTCCACGTGGGTAATAATCAATTCTTCAGGCGATGGGACTACCACATGCTTTCCGCCCCAGTTGCATTCCTTTTTTACTTTGTCGAGGATTTTCTCGGTGATTGTACACTGATACCTCGAGATCGGCTCACATCGGTCCGGTACCGAAGAGGGTTTTTCGATCTTAAAGTCGATAACGGTTGAGCACCCTACCAGAACGAATTCCTCAAGGTGAGACTCCACCGCATCCTCGCCGCTGGCGGGTCGTGATGAAGAAGTTGCCTCTTTTTGCGACACTGTTTTGGAGGTTTTCGCCATTGATGAACAAGAGAAAAGAGAATTAGGGTTGTATGCGGTGTGAAAATTATGAAGCAAAGGGATTTTCTGAAGAAGATGCAAGAGTAGAGAAGAAGCTTTGAGTGAAAAGGTTTGAATGAGTATGAAAGATTGAATACTTATAGCTTGGTGATGACGGTTCAGAACTGGTAGTGGTCGACCAACGACTGACAGACATTTAATGTCTTGGTAACTGAACCGACGGGACGTTTGTCACATACGTCATAATCGGGCTCGTCGTTGACGTCATTACCCATCTACTCGGAGTTCAAAAATTCGTATCGTTTCTCGTTATCTTCTTTCCGAGAAACGAGGGGACTATCTGTATACGATCAAACCCTAATTTGCCCTTCGTATGAATAATCGAGATTTGAACATGATAGATCAAGGTTTAACTTCGTGTAATATCGAGCCATGATGTGAAGCTAGGTTGCCGAACTCGAGACCCAGAGTCCGACCAAGATCGAGATCGGCCAAGATCGAGGTCGAGCAAATTAGAGACCGGTCAAGATCGAGATCGGCCATGATCGAGGTCGAGTAAAATAGAGATCGGTCAAGATCGAGATCGGCCAAGGTCGAGGTCGAGCAAAATAGAGACCGATCGAGGACGAGATCGGCCAAGATCGAGGAAAGCTTATCGAGCCAAAAAACAGAAAGCCGGAAAATCCGTAATTGGGCGAGAATCTCGGCGGAAATCACGACGCATATCAATGAGAGGCCAATTAATTAATCTATCATGTGATTCCTTGTTGTATTTAAAAATGATATTAAGAATAGGACTTCCCTACTATATAAATGGAGGTCTGATCATTTGTAAGATAGATTGAGTTAGATTTAGAGAATATAAAGCAATATACTACCTTTCTTCTGGTTTTGATTTTTGGTTCTTGTATCATTTACTCTCCATTCAGTTTGAGGGCGATCAAACTTGAGGGCCTATACCAATTAATTCATTCGGTTTGCATTCATTTCTTTTATAGTTAATTTCTATATTCATTTACTTATTTTCTCAATTTGTATCAAGTTATACTACGTACCCTTGAAATCGCGTATAAATTCAATTGTTATCCATTTTTCGCGTAAACAGTTAGGAAAATGAGAAAAAATTATATTATTTTGTATCATCTCTATACAACAACAACAACAACAACAACCCAGTATAATCCCACTAGTGGGGTCTGGGGAGGGTAGTGTGTACGCAGACCTTACCCCTACCCTGGGGTAGAGAGGCTGTTTCCAAATGACCCTCGGCATCCTTCCCTCCAAGAACTCCCCACCTTGCTCTTGGGGTGACTCGAACTCACAACCTCTTGGTTGGAAGTGGAGGGTGCTTACCATCATCTCTATATCCGTTGGAATTCGAATTTTGATTCCTAAAATTGTCAGTCCAACTATTTGATCGCCAAGTCACCCTTAAGGCTATTTCATTATCAGATGTTAATGTTAGTAATGCGAAAATAGGCATATAGTAATTAAAATGAGGTGTATTTCTTAAAAGTGAAGGTATTGTATTGAAGAGTGTGAGTCCATGTGTAAGATGATGTGGAGAAAGAAACTAGGTAGGCTGTAGCCATCACATGTTCAATTAAAAACAAAAGACCAACTCCAGTTGTTACATGTATCAGTCGCTCAAGCAGGGAAAAGAAAATGAAATTCTGCTTAAATAAAGCACATCTTAAAAATACTCATTCAGAATTTAAATATTGTAATTTTGAATTTGAACAAGTAAATTGTAAAATGTATACTATTTATAAATTTTATTCATATACATACATAACTCGACCTCAAAATAATGATTTTCTCATAATTACAAATTTATTCTTGAATCCGTCACTAAAGAAGTAGACAATCATAAACATTGGGACTCGCCTGGATGCTTCCATATGGAACAGAATCACGAAATGACCCCAAAAGAAAAAACAAATAGATATTCTAATTATTTATTATGAATTTCCCACTGTCACACACTCGTACAGCATATCAACATAGAATTTAATGAATGTAATTTTCTATACGACACAAAGAATACATTAAATTGGAACAGTATATTGTGATGGAGACCAGGCCTAAAATTGTCTGCTCCAATTGAAAAGTTGACGAGCAATATGCGCCAGTAAGTAATCTTATCTTTGGCCATTGACAATTGACAAACGATTACTACTTCTAGAGTATCACACTCTGATTGCAACTTGAACCTACTCCATGCATGACTTGCTAATACAAAAATTTTCTATAGTGTTATTATCAGATTATTTTAGACAAATATACGTGCTGAAATTTTGTACTAATATTATGAGGTTAATGATAAACAAACATTCCGCCGTTAATTGGTTTTGATACGGCCGCCTCTGAATATTTCACCTAGATGACTTAATTAGTGGCTGGGGGTGACAAAATGGTAAAAAGAAAACACTTAACTATCTATATTATTCACTAAAAATTAGATTGGATAATGAACTTTTTAAAAATTAAAATTTGATCACGTCCAACTATGCCTTATAAAAAGGACTAAGCGGTCGTTGCAAATATAATCCGGTTTATAAGTCCGGATTCGAATCCCACAAAGAACGAAGGTTTAGCTACAGTTGTTCAATATCGCTAAGAAACACAAGTCCAAACAATTTCCTAATTATAAAGATTATAATATTTATTTTTATCTAATTAACTAACAAATACTAGAAAGCAGTAAAATTATCAACTAACAAGGATGAAATTTTAGACAAGACTAAGGAGGTCTAGAGTTATGATTTTTTCAATTGTCGAAATCCTTCCCGTTGTGCCTTCTATAATTTCGCCTAAGTTTTCTCTACCGATCATGAGCGCACCGAGTGTCGTAACTCTCTCCCGAGTAATTACCACAATTTACTAGACATATTCTCCCGAATTAGCTAGCTGACATTAAGTACGGCTCACTCGGATCGTACCTAGGTTTCGTCATCCCTAATCCCACCTTTAAATCCTTCGTATTGATCCATCATATACATTAGGAGTGATGTTATTCAACAACTACCTAAATATGCACTCTCTCCCGAGTAATACACACTAAATAGGCACAATCGATTGAGAACTCTTCAACCAACCACAATAATAATGTAGTTGAACAAATAGAGAAATCCAACGGTTCAATTATATAAAACCATAACAAGAATTTATCCTACAAAAGGTTCTATCAAAACTCTAGATAATAAATTAGCTATTCATAATAGTATGAATAACTACAATACTAGAATTCATAACTAATAATGGAAATAGGAAGAAGGAAGTGAAAAACTCGTAGAAGAATTCTCCGCCATGTTCCTAGTGTGTTCCTGCCTCCTTAGGTCGAATCTCCGGTCTAATGTCGGTCTCTAATGCCGGTCTCTGCTCAAAGAATGGTGTTTATTGACTATTTATATGTGTAGGGAAAAGACCTAGACGAAATAACCAAGTCCAAAACCAAATAAGAAATAAAATAGGCTTTAAAACCCAGAACACGTGAACACCTCGCTATAGACCTCGCCTCGCGAGCTCTGTCACGCGCTCCATCCTCGCTGTAAGCCTCGCGACGCCAGCTTTGTAGCTAGAAATAAAGCTCGCGTTTTCAATTCCATAGAATCTGCTTCGTTTTCAATTTCTGTTTTCTGCCCAACTTTTGCAATTCTTTGCGATAGCTTCTCTTCTTTTATCACTAGTAAGTAATAACCCGTGTTGTGTACGGGCCCAAGCTCTAATAGATAAATTAATATAATTTAAATTAATTAATTTAACTTTATATTCTACAGATTTGAATATGATAAAGAAATTTAATCTCAATTTTGTTCCCTAAATTCAATATTTAAAACACGGGTCAAATATTGAGAAAATTGTTTAAGGAGTATTTCACATGAAATAAATGCAATTTTTCAATCATAAATTTTTAAATTTCAATTTTAAATATTATTTTCTTTACCCTCACTCTGATGTTTTTTTAACTCTTACAAATTTCTAAATTTTAACCCTAACAAATATTATACATAGCCTATATTGGTATTATTCTTTATATCTTTAAAAGAACGATAATGACACGATATATGGGACTATCTATTTTGGTTTTATTTTTTTAGCATGAAAATAATTCCTTTTCATTAATAATAATAATTTATTTCTAAACCTTTAATATCAGATACTTACCTAAGTATTATTTTGTCACCTTATCTTCTTAATGTTGCTCTTAATATTTGTTTGAGATGTTATTTTTTAAAGTGATGTCATTTTCTTCCTCTAGCTAAGTTAATCTTTTCACGGGTTATTTTTTTATCAGTGTCCTCACGACACCTTTGGCGGCATGATCATTTCTTATTCACTTGTGTTCTGAATCTAAGGGATGAGTCTTCCCCTTTTTAATAATGACATACTCGGTTGGGTTACCATCTAAGTCTAGATCCCAATTAAATCCTTTTTTCCCTCTTGATTCTTCTGTAAAAATTCTACAAGTTTTTGCTCAATTTTTATAAATTTATTAGCATAACTTAAACGTCCTTTTTTGTCTTAGTGGAGAATTTGTCTTTAATATATATCATTGTAAAAAATCTAATACCTTCACCATTATTACACAAAATTTGTACCAAGTAGAATCATATAACTTGATAATACTTGTATTTAAACTATTGAACTTTGCACGTTTATCATCGACCATTTTAGATTTTTTTACTATTGTATGCCTAACTCATTTGACTTTTATTAAAGAAAATAATTTTCTTTATTCCAATAAATATCTTGTATTACTTCCACGATATTATTTTTATATGTTGTTTTACTATTGTAGCTATCTTAGTATATGATTTGCTGCCTTGCTAAATAATACAAGGATAGGGTCAGGGAGGTACGTGGGACTATGAATCAGACATTTAAAACCCCCTCAAAGGTTTAGAAAATTTACAGAAGCAAATAGGTCATCTAAAGTAATAATGTTATAACTGAGGGGTATAAATAAGTGTTAGGTGTGAACGCATGTTATGGGAAATTGAGATGGGCTCTACAGTTTCAGCCAACTTATCTAGTGTGTACAAGCGATGGTGCTAGCATGTACAATACCTCTAAACCAGATAAATTGAAATACCATAAATGCCCCCGACGTAAGCAAGCCTGTTGATGGGGAAGTGCTTGCGAACTCCCACTTATAGAATAATAGAAATTCTTCTTTTGTCTTTTTCTTTTCTTTCTGTCTTCTTTTGTTTTATCTTCAAATATTGCACAATTATATATCATAATATTGTCCGTCATCAAATAATCACGAATCATTCTTGTAGTGTATAAAATACATATAAAATCTCTACTTTGCTCCAATTTCATCTTCAACGTCCCTACACATAAAATAAATTCAATTAAGCACAAATATAGTATAGTTTAGTATTAAAGTCCCAAAATGTAAGGCAAGTAATGCACTAAAAATTTATAATTATAGACAAATATCACGGATCAAATATGGATAAGAACCATATTATCCATTTAGAAAATGGATAACCAATGGATAACCAATGAGTCTAACTTTTACATTTGTAAAGCCTCAAATTGGGGGTTCCTCAAATTAGGGGCACTAAAAATTCTCCCAAAAGTGATCATATGCAAGAAGTCATGGATAATAACTATTTTATCCGCCGGTTAACCTGTTTTTTATCCGTATTAAATATGGGCCGGATCGGATAATGTATCCGTTTTATTACCCGCTTCGACCCGAACCATATCCGACCCGACCCGCCCGTTTGCCACTCCTACTAGTGGCTATATGTTTTTGACAAATTAGGTTATATGCAATTTTAGGAAACTTTGCCAATTTAAACGGTACTCAGAACCAAAAAATAAAACAATTTTTTGGGTGCGTGTATGTGAGAAATTGCAATACGATACGCTTAAGGTGAATATCCAAAACTCTTTGATTGACACCAAAATAACTTTTTTATTGAACATTTATTTGTTGATAAAATTTTTCAGTTTAAACTTTAAATGTGATAATTAATAACACAATTCAACATACTTCAGTAGACACATACTAATAAAATGCATGTAGTAACTGCACGAAAGGCGATCCTCAAAGGAATGTAATTCCTCTTAAGAAGGTGGGCTAACGAAAATTATTCAGTTGGATAATGTACAATAATAAGAGAGGAGAAAAAGGGATGAAAGAAAGGAAAACATCTTTGGGTAGTTCTCAAGGGGGAACCATAGCCAGCAATAATTGCAAGGAAAAGCATTATCTTTGGGGCCAATGAAAGAGAAAAAGATTTGTTTACCTTTGAGCACACAAATCCTTTGGCTGCTGCAAAAGGTGTTTTAAAACAAAATAAAGTTGTAGAATTGAAACCCCAAATGCTACGTGAGAAAATTCAATCAATTGATCAATGCACGTAAATATGTAATGACTATCACTTATATTCAATTGTAGTATAAAAAAGTTCTACACTATCAATATATAAATTTTGTCCAATATAATAGATTATTTATTCGACTTTATGCTAATTAATTTATCAAAGTCGCTATAAGTAATCATTTATTAGTGTAGGTTAACTTTATTTGATAGTGCCGGAAATTTTTTATACCGTCAGTATAGATAACAGGACAAGACCATGTATAATCTGATTGTATATCTAGGTGTATTGGCCACTATTTGGGAAACAATGGGAAGAGGTCCTGCCACGTTAAGTTGTCTGCCTCTAGTGCTGGACAGTTAATATTTCAACCTTCATGTTCCAAAGTAATCCCACTTTCTTGCTCATGTTTTCGGGTTTGTTTGTGTAAAAAATGTGCCCAAATTTCCCTTTTCAATTAACCCACATTTATTTTTCTTCGTTGCAAAGTTAATGCTTGAAGTTAGTGTTGGGATTAAAAGATTGGTGAATGGGAAATGGAGGGAAGAAAGTGAAGGGAAAGTGAGCTCACTTTTGTTTTGAAAAGAGAAGTGACCCTCATTGGTGGTGGAAAGAAAAGTGAATGTGTTTATATTGAGAAAAGACTTCCATTGGTATTAAATGGGTTGGAAATAAATTAAGCCTCGCGCCGTCATTGCTCGCTCGACTTTGTCTTCGGCTTCGGATTACAATTTTTTCAGAAACAGTGCCAGAAAATGGCTATAAATATGCCTTGATCCCAGAATCTTTCCTTACGAAATTTTTTGATCTTTTTCTTCTTCAGCACAATTAAATTTCAGTGTGATTTTACAACCTTCAAGTGGTTCGCTGTTTCACCGGCATTTTTGGCACCAATACTCTGGTGAGTTAAATTGTTCTATCATGGGAGGATAATATTTCAACACTTCGGGTACTTGAGGGGAATAGTTTCTTTAAGGACACACTGTGCATTCAATGGGCTCGATTTCATTCCGAAATATATTTTCAGATTCTGTTTCTGATTATTTAAATTTCTGTTATACTACTATTTTTCTGTTTCTGTTTCTTGTTTAGAAAACTTGTTGTTTCATATATTTTATGGTATTACAGTTTGACTAACAATCTTAAGAGAATTATTAATATAATATAATCTATATTCTACTTTGGAGATTAAAACCTTTATGATTTTCTACTCCGTCTGAATTTTCTATTTCTGATTTGAAGATATAAAAACTTTATCGAAGTATTAAAATTCAAAAACGATTTGAAAAACATAAAAACTTCATCGTTTTATTGTGAAACATTATATACAAAACTTCAGTTTTTGTTTATTAAAAGTATTGTTTATCATTAATTACAATATTGTTTATTATTCTATTTTTCTGCCATTAATTGAACTCTTTTGTTGTGGAAAGTGAGAAATGGCAATTGATAATGGAAATTCTTCTGCGACTGTTGCGGCAACAACGATAGCCTCGTCAAGCTGAACTGTTGTACTGCCGGCCAAAAAATCGGGAAAATTTTCTGAAACCAACTTCAAAGGATGACAATAAAGGGTGTTCTTTTGGCTTACCACACTTGATATGCAGAAGTTCACCAGTGAAAACCCTCCAGTACCCGCCGCCGACATGCCATACAATGAGAAGTTTATGATTGTTGAGGCATGGAAACATGCAGATTTTCTTTGCAAAGGCTACATCCTAAGTGCTTTGGAAGATGACTTGTACAATGTCTATAGTGCTATGAATACTTCGAAAGAATTATGGGACACACTCGAGAAGAAGTACAAGCCTGAAGATGCATGCTTGAAAAAGTTTGTGGTTGCCAAGTTTCTAGACTATAAAAATAATAGACAACAAAACTATTGGAACCCAAGTTCAAGAGCTTCAACATATTTTTCATGACCTTATTGCTGAAGGTATGATAGTGAATGAAGCATTTCAAGTGGTTGCAATGATTGAAAAGTTGCCTCTTTCGTGGAGAGATTTCAAAAACTATCTAAAGCACAAGCGCAAAGAAATGAAGTTGGAAGATCTTATGATTCGTCTAAAGATTGAGGAAGATAACAAAATAGCCGAGAAGAAGTCTCGTGGAAATTCAACGATTATGGGAGCTAATATCGTTGAGGAGACTGCTCCAAAAAGTAAGAAGAGAAAGTGGTCTTATGGATAGACTAAGGAGCAGAACAAGAAGAAATTCAAGGGCAACTACTATAATTGTGGAAAAATTGGTCACAAAGCCCTGATTGTCGTCTCCCGAAAATGGACAAGAAAAAGGGACAGGCCAACATAGTGGAGAAAAATAATGATATCGATGATCTGTGTGCAATGTTTTCGGTATGCAACTTAGTTGGAAATCCGAAAGAGGGGTGGATTGACTCTGGAGCCACTCGACATGTTTGTGCTGTCAAAGAAGCATTTGCGACTTACTCTACTGTTGATCCCGAAGAAGAATTTTCCATGGGAAATACTGCAACAGCCAAGATTGAGGGTTACGGGAAGATATTCCTGAAGATGACTTCCGGCAAGGTGTTAACGCTCAATAGCATTCTTCATGTTCCTACTATTAGGAAAAATTTAATTTCAACTTCTTTACTTGTTTATAATGGATTCAAATGTGTATTTGTATCTGACAAAGTTGTTGTAAGCAATAATAACATGTGTGTTGAAATGGCTACCTCACCGAGGGCCTTTTCAAACTCAATATAATGGTTGTTGATAGTATTAATAAAATTTCAGCTTCTTCTTATTTATTGGAGTCAAGTGATTTATGGTATATTCATTTAGAACATGTCAATTACAAAACATTGCGAAAGTTAATTAATTTAAAGTATTACCTAAATTCGAGTGTAATAAATTAAAATGTCAAATATGTGTTGAATCTAAGTTTGTAAAACATCATTATAAGTCTGTAAAATATCCTTATAAGTTTGTTGAAAGGAATTCAATTTTTTTAGACTTAGTTCATACTGACATTTGTGATATGATGTCAACACCATCTCGTGGTGGGAAAAAGTATTTTATAATTTTTAGTGACGATTGCACTCGATATTGTTATGTTTATTTGCTTAATAGTAAGGATGAATCAATTGAAGCATTTAAGCAATACAAGAATAAAGTGGAGAATCAATTGAATAAAAATATCAAAATGATTAAAAGTGATAGGGGTGGAGAAGACGAATCTCCGTTTGCAGAAATATGTTCGGAATATAGAATTATCCATCAAACTATTGCCCTCTACACACCTCAATCCAATGGAATTACGGAAAGAAAAAATCAAACATTAAAGGAAATGATGAATGCCTTATTAATAAGTTCCGGCTTACCGCAGAGTTTGTGGGGGGAAGCTATCCTTACAGCTAACCGAATACCCAACAGAGTACCCCACAGCAAAATGCAATCTATTCCATATGAAAAATGGTAAGGAAGAAAACCAACTTGAAATATTTCAAAGTGAGGGGGTGTTTAGCAAAGGTACAAGTACCTTTACCCAAAAGGAAAAAGATCAGACCAAAAAATGTGGATTGTGTTTTTATTAGATATGATACAAACAGTAAAGCATGTCAGTTTTTGGTTTATAAATCTGATAATCCTGAAATTCATGTTAATACGGTTGTTGAATCGCATAATGCTGAATTCTTTGAAAGCCCGTATAAAACTGAATGCGAGTCGTTAAGTGAAAGACCTAAATAACCACGGGAAAAACCAAAGAAAAATACTCCAAGTGAAGAGGATCCAAGGCGTAGCTGTTACAACCCAAATTTGCATACCATAGATCACGCCGTAAGTTAGTCGACGTAAATCCAAGAAGAGATTATCTTTGAGATGATAAGAAGTTAATCCTTTTGGTCTTAAACGATACAAGGGTGTATACGAGTGGTTAACAAGTATTA
Source organism: Nicotiana otophora (assembly GCA_000715115.1). Taxonomy (NCBI): domain Eukaryota; kingdom Viridiplantae; phylum Streptophyta; class Magnoliopsida; order Solanales; family Solanaceae; genus Nicotiana; species Nicotiana otophora. Next base: position 840 of record AWOL01S0044179.1, on the reverse strand, counting down.
GAAGTTAAACGAATCAAGGATGTTGTAACTCGTATTTTCGGGTAACACTAGAGGTGATTAACTGTCCCAAGAGGTCTTGCTTTAATGTATTTGAATCATATAATATCCGTATCATAAGTCTTGAAGTCAAGCGAGTTATGAAACAAAAGTCGATAAAAGTTGTCGCAACTTAGGTTTATAATTTTACTTAAACTTTAGGTCAAATGTTACTGCATGTTTCTCCCGATGTGCTTAAACTTATGGGGTGATCTACCTATCAAATTGAATATCTATGAGTCTGGTTTCCAACGCATTAAACCGTTTATCGATATGATCTCGGAATAGAGAGATATTCGCATTTTCGTGAAGTGCGCCAAGCTGCTCTCTGTGGGGCCCACAAAGGCGGTTTAAGACATATGGACATATATAAGATACCTCAACCCCGTTTTAAGTCATTATGTTTCCGTATATTCAGACCTTATAACCCTACAAACAGTCTCTCAAGGTTCTCTCATGATTCAAGACCCAAACAAAGGGCAAATAACACAAATCAAATGTCCGGAATCCCGTGGCGCTAGTAAGTTTCTTGTTCTTCTTATTGTTGCTGATTTTTTTGTGTTGTTCCAGCTCGTGTGGGAGGTTGTTTTCAGTGTTTTATGTTCTGTAAATACACCTTCAAATTTTTAATATCAACCCTAGGTGATTTCATATCTTCTAAAGTAATTCTAGTGCCGAAAAACCCGAAGTAATTGCTAGTTTCGCTTCCTTATTCTTGTGGCAGAATTGAAGGGATATTTTGTGGAAAATTAAGGTTAAATTGGAGTTGTTCTTTCTGTTTAAAGGTAAGGAACCTCTTACTCT
>AWOL01S0044175.1:25749-37466 GCA_000715115.1 Nicotiana otophora | reverse complement strand
ACGCACACACAATCAATCAACACTGTATGGGTGTCTGGCTCATAAGCCCCTCACCAAAGCACAAGTATATATATATCACTGTACATGCGCTCACTGCTGGTATGTCAGACTCCGGAGGGGANCCCAATTCATGAGCATGTTTAGTACTCTAACTCAGGCATGGTTGAATAGAGAGGTTCAGTACTTTCTTGTAGAGCTTGTGACTTTTTATCGCTGGATTTTGGGGAGTTGTGTTATGTTGAGTTATAGAGTTCTTTATATGATGGTTGTTGAGATATTTGAAAGTTTTTATCAATTCTCAGTTAAATTCTGCATGTATGTTAGGCTTACCTAGTCTTAGAGACTAGGTGCCATCACGGCATCCTACGGAGGAAAATCGGGGTCGTGACATGCCATCACGATGAGGTGAGATTTTGGGTCGTTACGTTAATTAGCTTACCTAGCGGGTTGGGTTAGGCGCCATCACAACCTCAGTGGAATTTGGTTCTACGAGTCATGAGAAAATTTCTAATAGAGACTTGCGGATTAACATAATGACGTTCATACTTATCTTCGAGAAGCTACAGGGTATTGATACTCAGTTTTGCCCACATGATTTTCATTTAGCCTTTGTGGGTTGATATATTTTATAATGAATATCCCCATAAGCTGCAGGGTATCTTTATGTATGTTTTGAGCATTATTTATAGAATAGAATATTACCCCATTATTACCCCATGACATGTTTAAACATCAATTTATTACCTTCATGGTACTCTTAATTTATTATCATGAAGATTTACAAAGAAAATAATTTTATCCACATTATAAATATTTTTCAAAAAATTGATTCTAGCATTTATAAGTGATAAATAATTTAGTTACTATTTTCTTAAATTTATTTTTGAGTGATCAATTGTCTAAAATGGTTATTTATATTTTAAGATTTTTATGCATATTTCATGATATTTTATATCATTTCATATAATTACACTTGCATTTTTATACCATTTACATATTATTTGAAATAATAGCCTATATTTTTATAATAATTATATTATTTAGGTCAAAATAGTATTTTTATATTTTTATAATCCTAAGCCACAATTGTAAAGTATTTAATTGCATAAATAGAATTTTTATATATTTGCTAGCTATTTTATTAATTTATTTCTCTTAATGTTACATATTTTTGAAAAATAGCCCAATAATAGGCTGAAATGTGGATCAATTTGATTCAAATGACTAGGCTCAATTCCCCTGATCCCAATTCAGATGACCCCATACTCGTTTGACCCGTCCACGACCTACCAAAATCGCCCCCGCTGATCCTTTGATCATAGTTGTCACGACCCAAAATCCACTAGTCGTGATGACACCTAACCCGACTGCTATGTAATCCAATTAACAATAATCCAATTCAAATGAGATTTACTAAGAAGATAAATGATGAAATAATTGAACTTTTATACAACAACCCAAGGACTGGTAGTACAAAGCATGAGCTTCTAAGACTTAAAGTTTACAAAGCTAGTATGAAATAAATACATCATTTGTTCGAAATATACATAAACAGATTTATAAATCTAAAGCTACCAAGAACAAGAGGCACCTATAACCGGAACGTATGTACATATTCAATGCCAGCTCCCGCCATACACAGCAACAGTAACTCCAAAATCTGCTCGCAAGGTGCAAAAGTATAGTATGAGTACAACTGACCCCATGTACTCAATATGTAACAAACCTAACCTTAGGTTGAAAGCAGTGACGAGCTCGAAAATAGTCAGAGTCCCATACCAATAGCCGAAAATAACTCGTAACAATATAATGAAAGCAGTACAAGTAATAACTCAAAAGATCTCATGCTCAGCTCGTTCACAGTTACAGAAAAATAGACATGTTTTTCAGATATAACAGAAAAACCCAAATCTTTCACCGGAATTACCAAAATATGAGTATGTGAGAAAAACTATGATTTTTTTCCAAACTTTCAACAACAAATAAGATATTTCATTATCAGATAGCATGCGGAAAGTACATCTCTATGCCTGCATGTCAATATGTATGTCAAGTCATCACTTATCATATATCATCTAGCATGAGGAATATACATCTCATGCCTACATGTCAAATCATAAATGTCACAATATTGTGTAGCATGAGGAAAAATGCATCTCTATGCCTACATGCCCTGTATGCATGTCAAATGAATGATTTTATAATGATATTCCCAGGTACTCTCACCCTCAACACACTCAAGTTGTCTATCTCATTTGCCCACTTCATCACGCACACACAATCAATCAACACTGTATGGGTGTCTGGCTCATAAGCCCCTCACCAAAGCACATGTATATATATATCACTGTACATGCGCTCACTGCTGGTATGTCAGACTCCGGAGGGGCAGATCCTACCCAAGTGCTAATATAAAGCCTATAAGCCCTACTGCGATGTGCAGCCCAATCCATAATAATAATAAAGCCAATAAGGCCTGATGCAACATTCAACTCGATCCATATCCATAATAACAGTAAAGACAATAAAGCATACTGCGACGTGCAGCTCGATCCATAATAATAATAATATATATAAAGCTAGTATGACCTGCTACGATGTGCATCCCGATCCATAATTATACTCACAACACGGCTATCAGGCCCACCTCAGTCATCAATCTCTCAAGTCTTAAGGGCTCACATATCTCGTACCACTCAGTCCCAACAATGATAACATGTGATGTAATAATGAATGATAAATATAGGCTAAGATATGATATGAGCCCGATTCATGTTTACCATGGTGAACATCACACGCCCGTAACCTAGCATATGCGTCAACCCAAAACAACACCAACAACATATTTCACAGGGGTAAATACCCTCAATTCCAAATTTAGAAGTGTTACTTACCTCGAACAAGCCAAATCCAATACCGAGCCAGCTAAACAATACTTTAGAAATGCTATCCCGCGCGTAACAACCTCCGAACGTCTCGAAACTAAGCAAAAGAAACTCAAATATATCAAATAATGCCAAAGGAAACAATCCCAAATGATAAAGATCGAATGTTTACACATTTACTCAAAGTCAACCAAAAGGTCAAACATGGCTTGCACCTTGGAACCCGACAAAACTCTCAAAATAAAATAGTCCATTCAATTACGAGTCCAACTATACTAATTTCACTCAAATATGATTCCAAATCGATGCTCAGAAACCCAAAACTTCACTTTAGGAAAGTTTAGACAAAACCCCACAATTTCTATTTTGAAATCATCAATTAAATGCCAAAAACGAAGATAGAATCATAGAATATAATCAAAACAGAGTATAAAACACTTACCCCAATCCATGTGGTGAAAATTGCCTCAATACGAGCTCCATAGCTCAAAATATGCTAAAATGCCCGAAACCTTCAAAAATAGAGTACTTATAATCACTAGACAAATATATGAATCGCGATTGCGGAAATACCATCGCAATCACGAAGAAGAAAAATCATACTGCCCTGGAACACTCTACGCATTCGCGAGCCTTCTCATGCAAACGCAATGACCACAGATGCCAACTCTCTGCGAACACGGACAACCCAACGCGAACGCGAAGAGAAATCACCAGCTCCCAACTGCCCCGTCTCAACACTACATGACCACGATTCTCTATTCGCAAACGCGGTGCTCAAGTTCCGATAACTACGTGAATGCGGTCACTACCTCGCGAACGCCAAGCAAACAATTCCCAGCTCCGTACTTTACCTTACGCGATCGCATATTCATCTTCTCGATCACGAAGAACAATTGACGCATCAGAAACCAGCAATGAAAACATGAAGAAAAATGGTCCAAAATCAATCCGAAACACGCCTGAGCCCCTCGGGACCCCGTCTGAACATACCAAGAAGTCCCATAACATAACATGTACCTACTCGAGGCCTCAAATCACACATAACAACATCTAAACCACGAATTGTACCTCAAATTAAACTTAATGAACTTTTGAACTTTCAACTTCCAAAACTCGTACTGAACCATATCAAACCAACTTGGAATGACCTCAAATTTTGCACACAAGTAACAAATGACATATCGAAGTTATTCCAATTCTCAGAACCACAATCAAAACCCGATATTATCAAAGTACACTCCCAGTCAAACTTATGAACATTCCAAACCTTCAAATTGTCAACTTTCGCCAAATAGTGCCGAAACCTTCTAGAAATATCCAAATGCAAATCCGGGCATATGCCAAAGTCCAAAATCACCATCCGGACCTAACGAAACCTTCAAAACTCCGATCCAGGGTCAAATACACAAAAGACAAACTTGGTCAACACTTCCAACTTTAAGCTTTCTAATTGAGAATTATTCGTCCAAATCAATCCTGAATCACCTGAAAACCAAAACCGACAATTCACACAAGTCATAATACATCATATGAAGCTACTCAGGACTTCAAATAGTTAAACAGAATGCAAATGCTCAAAATGGCCGGCTGGGTCATTACATTCTCCCCGACTTAAACATACGTTCATCCTCGAACGTGCCAAGAGTCGCTCCAAATCCATCAATTCACTGTGTAACCTTGCCATGCACATACCCTGGGGTGATTCCACGTCACCCCAATTTATAATAGCGTGACAACACAATATAAGTGAAGATCCTTACTTCAACCTTAGCCCATAAACCTTGGAACCCAACTTCCAATATCTGGAATTCTTTACAAGACCTGAATCTCACATCTGCATACTGTATAAGTCCGAAATAGTTGTATCAAGCCATAACCTCAACCCAGGATGCAATTACATGATACACCACATAAGTCATATACTCGTAGCAATAATTTTCGATCACAGCAGCTGCTCAAAACAAACCCGGTACCGGTGATGGACCTCATATAAAGTAAAACTTTGTTCAAAACCTTCGTGCACTGCCGATGATGAAAAAAACATACAGAAACTCATAACCACTCATTAGATCAACAAGCCATGGAGCCTTCTCTCGTCCGACAAGAACCACAGCCCAATTCTCAACTGATTGGTGACATTATTCTTCCAAACATATGATAATCAAATCTGATAGTATCCATTCTAGGTACAATGACCTTATCTCATCAAACATAGCTACTCTACTCACATGCCACACCAATACAACCTCAAGCCACAAACCATGCAATCCGTGCTCTATTAAGCAATAATTCAAATGCACCCAAAAATGGAAAATGACTCAAATGGAAGAACCGTCTCAGAAGTTCAATAGATACCACCACTAGTGCAATACTAAGAACCCATCACACATAGTAGAACAAAGACACACAGATCTAACACAAAGGATCATATCCCAACGTAACTATACTACAATGCACAACCCTATCCAAACAACGGTCCATATGAAATACCTCTAGCCATAATTATCAAATATCAACAACCACACGCAAGGCGCAATCAACCATTCAACACCCCAAATAACCATCTCGCTCGAATTTCGCTACGAGGCCCAAACAGAATCACATCATGTGTGCATATAAACAACAAATCACAACCCCTTGTAGTGTATAAAAGTAACACATAGAACATCTCAAAACACGAACAAGCTCAACTTTAACCGAATGACACACCCTTCAACACTACCAGTCCTCATTGGGCCTACCAATGGGCCCCAAAATCAGCTTCGGTCATGTCCAAATGGATAAATAGCCCTCCAAAAGTCCACAATTATATAACCATAACACGTACCACTATATGGTTAACTTTGGCCACATCTTCATAGTCCGCAACCCCAAAACAATCTGCTTCTGAGAACTCCTAGTCTCCAAATCCATAGAACACAAGAACCACCATAGCCGATCCCAACTCCACTACTCAAGTGACTGACACATCCTTCATACATCATCATTCAACGAGAAATACTTTCATAATTATTTTTTGCTACAAAGCAAAATCTGAATACTTGTAGTCGATCAACCAGGCGAGTACCACAATACCAAGGAAGCATCCGTAAGTCAAAACACAGTGCGCCTTCTGAAATGCGCACCCCTCTCAGGCAATACCAAGTAGTTATAGCATTCATCTAAACATATGAAACTGCTCATGCTTTTTAAAATTAATGACCTTCCCCAAAAAACTAAACCGCCACAGTGTACATGCAAATCTCAATCCCACAGTACGCACTGCATTTATCATGCCATAATGTGAAAAGCACGAGAATCTCATTATCAACTCTGAGTCACAAGCAGAATAAATACTCGATCAGTTAGAAACCTTCCACTTGATCCCAACTAGGGTAAAATTACAACACGCAACATACCCCTCATACCTGTAGATAATATCCATCTCAAGCGGCAGTAGAAATCATCGAGAACTCTACGAGACCTATTTTCACATAACCACGTCATCAGAACTAAATTCCTAGAACCCATCCAAGTCGCGCAGGTCACCAAGCCTAAGAGTATTGCCACAAATCACATGTAGAGACTCACCTCATCATAAGAACCAAAAGAACTGATTATACCTATTACCATGCTGATCTGATCTACCACAAAGCAGTCATATTTCTCCGAGTTCCTTCCGAACTGCCTTCAAGTTAACACTTCTCCTTGCCAATGCACTACCATCCTTAACCTAAAGCTCACTACAAGATATCCTAGCATAAAACCACATCTCCCTAAGGCCCATAAGTAGTTGTATTCCCTCTTAAACACCCCCAAAGGAACCACAACTGAGACACCCACTCTAAAGAGACCTTCTGTGAATTTAAAGTTGTTCCATTTACTTTTCTAATACTACAATGTAGAATTCATAGTGATACAGAAATACCGTAAGTCCCGGCACCACCCAATGCAAATATTAGATCTTAGCCATATAGAAATTCGGAGAAATCCTCCAAATGCCACATATGAATCTTGAACTCTTTAGAACCTTCTCGAGAGTTATCCTCTCTGCTCCAATCTCAATTGCTCCATCCAAACGGGCTGAACGACATGTGCCCCATTGGCACAATAACACCCAAAGAAGTAATCCACACTTCTAAGAAACTGAATGGATCTCTTTCCTTAGTACATTACATCCATCACGAACATTAACCCTAAACCATTCCCAAAACTTCCATATATCCATAAGGTGAAATACATTATGCATCTAGAAATTTCCTTGCTTAAGTCATCCTCAAAACTAACCTCTGCAAGTCATAACCGATCCACATGTATGCCTCAAACCGAAACCCAAATTACACATAACCATGCAATAAAATCGTCGGTGGCAGACTCCCCCAGTTGGCTCAAATCCATAAACAAAACATCCGATAACTCACAATACCTCCAGCAGTGAGATTTAACTAAATTCTTCACAAGCTCATGCAACTCAAATCATAAAATACCTCAAATCATCTCCTAAGCTCGCATTCATCCACGTGACTGTCAAGTCAACTTTCTTAACCGATCCAAAATTAAATTGCAACACCTATAATCCACTGGTAGAAAGAAACTCTCCACACAAATTCATAAGGATCATATATCCGTAGATTACCGCGCAGTTGATAACCTACCTGCTTAGTCTCAAACAGACATCTCTATATACCCTTTCACAGCCACAACTACTATGCAATCACTTAAGCTTCCCGAGTCTGAACTCATCAAAAATACATAAGAGCACACTTTATTTCATATACGAACGATTGAAAGATCCCTAACACACTCGTAACTCAAGACCGAACAATACAACAAGTCAAAAATCAAGCACCCAATAGTCCTTTTCATATCTCAAGCAAACTCTTCTCGTCACATTCAAACCATCTGAACACATCCTGCAGTCACATCATACTCTTCATATAGCCATCCAACCAATCACTAATCCATAAATCCACTCATAGAGACACTACCAGACATATAAGTCCAAAAGCACCTGCTCACATAACTGAAACTACTGAGCCTAAGCTGCAGTCTAAACCTGGTCTCATATCCTCTAGACTGGCCCATCACCAAAACACAAAAAACATATTCACACCTCATCCATGGAATCGTAAACCATCAATGCACAGCTAATACCGAACGCTCACATACGCATACAAGTGACTGGAAAGAATTCAAGGAGATACACTTCAAGCTGAATCAATGTCTCACGATAAGGAAAGAAAGATGTGAAGTTTATCCTAAATGCCTTGTAGCCTCTCAAAGATAGGTATAGATGTCATCGTACTGATCCACAAGACTTTAATAGACACTTGCTCATGACTCATAGAACCTATTAACCTAGAGCTCTGATACCAACTTGTCACGACCCAAAATGCACAAGTCGTGATGGCACCTAACCCAACCGCTAGGTAAGCCAATTAACAACAATCCAATTCAAATGAGATTAACTAAGAAGATAAATGATGAAATAACTGAACCTTTATACAACAACCCAAGGACTGGTAGTACAAATTATGAGCTTCTAACACATAGAGTTACTAACTAGTATGAAATAAATATATCATCTATTAGAAATATACATAAATAGATTTATAAATCTAAAGCTACCAAGAACAAGAGGAAGCTATAACCAGAACGCAAGTAATTCTACATGCCAGCTCCTGCCATATACAGCAATATCAGCTCCAAAATTTGCTCGTAAGGTGGAGAGTGTAGTATGAGTACAATCGACCTCATGTACTCAATAAGTAACAAACCTAACCTTAGGTTGAAAGTTGTGACGAGCTCGAAAAATAGTCAAAGTCCAACACCAATAGGAAAAAATAACTCGTAACAATATAATGAAAGCATTACAAGTAATAACTCAAAAGATATCATGCTCAGCTCGTTCACAATTATAGAAAAATAGACATATTTTTCAGGCATAACAGAAAAACCCAAATCTTTCACTGGAATTACCAAAATATGAGTATGTCAGAAAAACTATGATTTTTCCCAAACTTTCAACAACATATAAGATATTTCATTATCAGATAGCATGAGGAAAGTGCACCTCGATGCCTATATGTCAATATGCATGTCAAGTCATCACTTATTATATACTGTCTAGCATGAGGAATATACATCTCAATGCCTATATGTCAGTGTACATGTAATATCATGAATGTCACAATATTGTGTAGCATGAGGAAAAATGCATCTCTATGACTACATGCCAAGTATGCATGTCAAATGAATGATTTTACGGTGATATCCCCATGTACTCTCACCCTTAACACACTCAAGCTGTCTGTCTCATTTGCCCACTTCATCACACACACAAAATCACTCAACACTCTACAGGTACCTGGCTCATAAGCCCCTCACCAAAGCACGTGTATATATATAACTGTACATCAACTCACTGCTAGTATGTCAGACTCCGGAGGGGCATATCCTGCCCAAGCGCTAATATAAAGCCTATAAGGCTTGTTGTGGCGTGCAGCCCGATCCATAATAATAATAAATCCAATAAGGCCTGTTGCGGCGTGCAACCCGATCCATTATAATAAAGCCAATAAAGCCTGTTGCGACGTTCATCCCGATCCATAATAATAATAATAGATATAGAGCTAGTATGGCCTGCTGCGGCATGCAGCCCGATCCATAATAACACTCACAACACGGCTCTCAGGCCCACCTCAGTCATCAATCTCTCAATTCTCAAAGGCTCACAAATCTCGTACCACTCAGCCCCAACAATGATAACATGTTATGTAATAGTGAATGATAAATAGAGACTGAGATATGATATGCAAATGATGAACCATGACTAATTATATAATTGCAGTTAAAGTAGATAACTCAAAATAGCAAAGATAACCTTATTAGGTCTCAACCAAATAAGCACATATCCTAGACCTGATTTCTAGCATGAATCACAGCTCAATTACTCTAACAAATAGGAATTTCACAGATAAAGCAAGACTGGATAGCAACTTAGTATAGAAATTAACCTGGTTCATGTTTACCACGGTGCATGCCATGCGCCCGTCACCTAACATGTGTGTCACCCCATCATAACACCAACAACACGTTTCATATGGGTGAATACCCTCAATTCCAAGTTTAGAAGTGTTACTTACTCCGAAAAAGCCAAATCCAATACCGAGCAAGCCAAACAATACTCTAGAAATACCATCCCGCGCGTAACAACCTCCGAATGGCTTGAAACTAACTAAAAGCAACTCAAATACATCTAATAATACCTAAGGAAATAATCCCAAATGATAAAGGTCGAATGTTTACAAATTTACTCAAAGTCAACAATAAGTCAAACCCGGGCCCGCACCTCGGAACCTGACAAAACTCATAAAATCTGACAACCCATTCGATTTACGAGTTCAACCATACTAATTTGATTCAAATCTGACTCCGAATTGATGTTCAAAATCCAAAAATTCACATTAGGAAAGTTTTGACAAAAATCCCCAGTTTCACTTTTGAAATCATCAATTAAATGCCAAAAACGAATATGGAATCATGGAATATAATCAAAACCGAGTATAAAATATGTACCCCAATACATGTGGTGAAAATCGCCTAAATATTGCCTCAATCCGAGCTTCATAGCTCAAAATATGCTAAAATGCCCGAAACCTTCGAAAATAGAGTATTTATAATCATTGAACATATATATGAATCGCGATTGTGAAAATACCATCACGATTGCGAAGAAGAAAAATCACACTACTTTGAAACACTCTATGCGTTTGCGAGCCTTCTCATGCGAACGCGGACAACCCAACGCGAATGCGAAGACCAAATCACACTACCCCGAAACACTTTGTGCGTTCGTGAGCCTTCTCATGCAAACTCGATGACCACAGATGCCAACTCTTTGCGAAAACGGACAACCCAACATGAATGCAAAGAGAAATCACCATCTCCCGGCTGCCCCGTCTCAACACTACGCGACCGCGATTCTCTATTTGCGAACGCGGTGCTCAAATTCCCATAACTAGCGAACGCGGTCAGTACCTCGCGAATGCGAAGCAGAAAATTCCCAGTTCCAGACTTTACCATATGCGTTCGCATATTCATCTTTGCAGTCATGAAGAACAATTGAGGCATCAGAAACCAGAAGAAAACAACAATGAAAACATGAAGAAAATTGGTCCAAAATCAATCCAAAACACGCCCGAGGCCCTCCGGACCCCGTTCAAACATACCAACAAGTCCCATAACATAACACAAACCTACTCGAGGCCTCAAATCACACATAACAACATCAAAACCATGAATCGCACCTCAAATCAAACATAATGAACTTTTGAACTTTCAACTTCCAAAACCCGTGTCGAACCATATCAAACCAACTCGGAATGACCTCAAATTTTGCACACAAGTCCAAAATGACATATCGAAGCTATTCAAGTCCCCGGAACCACAAACTTATGAACATTCCAAACCTTCAAATTGCCAACTTTGGCCAAATAGTGCCGAAACCTTCTAGAAATATCCAAATGCAAATCCGAGCATACGCCCAAGTCCAAAATCACCATCTAGACCTAATGGAATATTCAAAACTCAAATCCGGGGTCAAATACACAAAAGTTCAACTTTGTCAACTCTTCCAACTTTAAGCTCGCTAGTTGAGAATCATTCTTCCAAATCAATCCTGAATTACCTGAAAACCAAAACTGACGATTCACACAAGTCATATTACATCATATAAAGCTACTTACGACTTTAAACAGCTGAACGGAATGCAGATACTCAAAACGACTGGCTGGGTCATTACAATAGTCGTCCATCGCCTTCAATCAAACGACCAATATACCCCTCCCC
>AWOL01S0044175.1:0-25017 GCA_000715115.1 Nicotiana otophora | reverse complement strand
CCCCCCCTTTTCCTTATATCCGTTTACCCTACCCTAATACCCCATTTCCTCTTATTCAGTCACCTTTGAATCCTCTCATCCACAGAACCCTAATCCTAGTCACCTCCATCAAAATTCGGCAACCCTTTCCTAAATTATGACTAATTAGTCGATCAATTAGTGATACACTTCCCTTATTTGTTCTTTATCACTGTTGCTCGTTCAATTATGGTGATATTTGGTACTGCTTTGTCTATGGAAAGTATGATTATCTTGAATCAATCCAATATGGCCCCGATCTTTAGGATTTCCACAAAATCCCGGCTATATACATCAAGGAAAAGAGAATATCTCCCCATCTTGGCGTATCTCCGTTGATTTCTTCTCGATTAGGGTTTGTGTGTGATTTACCCTAATCCGATTTGGAATCAGTTTGCATGCGTTTCCTTTGATTTTTTAGTTTGAGTGATACTATTCCTTTTATGATTATGTGAATTGAACACTTGATAAACCTCTTTACCAATTCCCCTTTACACAGACTTTAGTAACTATCTCTCTCACTCACACTAGTCTATTTTATTTTGGTTCTCTGAAGAACTACTGTTGTTCAAATACTATTCTTGGCTGGCTAAAAGTGAAGGCCATCTTTGTATTGTTCAACAACTTCCTCCGACATAATTACTGCTCGAAGCCCTTGAGGCTTCTGTGAAATATGAATTGTCGGAGACCCTGAGTTTCTCACTGCTTTCCTTCACTCGCAACTGCTACTGAACTACTGTTGAAACTTTGATTTTCTTATTCTTTTACTCGTTTCTCTTTTGTGATTGGTTAGTATTATTAATTATGCAGCTTAATTCTTTGTTTTTTAGAGCAAGCATGTTGCAGACTAGCCTCCTTTACTTATTCATGCCTATATGCACTCTACGTGCCAATGCTATGTGAGAGCCTTTAAAAAACATGACTTAGGATCTTGGTTCTTTGAAATTTACGAATTGCAGTAGTGTATCATGTTACATGCTATTCTAATTTTGCTGTGACTTCGTTGATAGTGTGGTATTCTGGGAATCCTTGTCTGATACTATGAGTTCATTTAGGTTTACTCTCCTCTAATGTGATCTCCGTCACATGTACTATACTCATCTATGCGTATGTAATGGACCGATATAACCCCTTTATTCTTTTAGGAATTAGGTGAACACATGCTGTTTAATTTGCTAATTGCTATATTTATAAACCATGTAACTAGGATTGATTTGCCTTAGAATTTCATTCTAAACCATCCCTATAGGAACTTCTGTTTGGTTATGTTCTTAGGATTAAGTCTGAACCATGTATATATGATGTTTTGCCTTAAACTTTCATGATGAACATTTCATGTAAGAATTCATGTTTGGTTATGTTCTTAGGACTAAGTCTTGATCATTATTGTCACGCTCCAACCTCGAGGAGCGTGGACGGTGCTCAACCGAGATAACCCGGCCGAGCAAGCCTGCTAGATTGTCTTCTACCCAACTCACCTATAAATAAAGAGAAGATAAACTTCATTAATTAGCACCAAGAGGGTTCATGAACAACACAAATTCCATCACCATTAGTTACTTCATTTATAAAGTCTCAAGATACATACACTTTCATAGTTTGAAGTGGAACATGTAATACACATACGACATTACTAGCTTGACTTTCCCAATACCATTACACAACCCACACCATGTCTACGTAGCCTCTAATAGATATAAAAGAGTTCAATGATAGTGCCAGCAACAAGGCTTCGGCTGTACCTCAAAATATAATACACACAGAACAAAAGATACACGACCCCGAAATGAAGTGGGACTCACCAAGTCAACTGGGAAGAGAGTGTACCGATGTCACTGGTCAATGTATTCCACTGTGGAACTACCTGCATCCATTAAAGATATAGCGCCCCCGGAAAAAAGGACGTTAGAACATGTCGAATAGTACTAGTATGAAAGCCAAACACTTATGCAAGGACTTGAAAATACAACATGAATATGGTGAATCATGGTTACAATAAAAGGCTTAGATAGCCGTTAAAGCCATAGCAAATTTATTAAGAGCCTTCAATAACATTTATAAAATTTTAAGTCGGGGATCCTCTGCAACTACCTTTACATAAAGTGGCCCTGCCGCCTCACCCCAATGTATGCGGGTGGAGGTGCAATCACAATACCAAAAACTCTACACAAAGCGGCCATGCCACCTCACCCCAATATATGCGGGTGGAGGTGTAATCACAATACCACAACTCTACACAAAGCGGCCCCGCCGCCTCTCCCCAATGTATGTGAGTGGAGGTGTATTCACAATACCATAACTCTATACAAAGCCGCCCTGCTGCCTCACCCCAATGTATGCAGGTGGAGATGTATTCACAATGCCACACTTCGAATTCCCAAAATAATAATATTTTATACAAAAGAGTTCCCTTCCAATCAACCATTTGGCACCTTTGGCCTTAGCAAGTGTAAGTTCATAAGATTTCATCATATGAGAAATAGGTGTTTAATCACATTGATTTCATACAAGATCTTCTTCTAAAAAAGGGGTATAACATAATTAAGTCAAAAATAGAGAATTATTAACCCACGAGGGTTCTAACACGTTATGCTAATTGGCAATCAATTTTACTAGTTTGAATAACCCACCTCAATAGCGTTCCATGTTCGAACTTCACACGATGGAGTTTTGTAAGAACACGGGAATTCCAATATCAACAAAAGAGTTTAGCCTTCATACATCAAAAGAGCTTTTCGTAGTGCCACAATAATGTCCCAGCACTCCTAATGATGCCAATCTAAAGAAGAGGAGAGAATTATGAGCACGATTAGAGGAATTCGCATGGTAAGGGTTATTACAACTATGACTCGACCTTTCCCTCAACTAATTCAACAACAAAACCACCCAAAATTTTTCAACAACTTCCCCGCATTCTTTATTAGCTCATGCATGTGATAAAATCTATCTTCATTACCCACAATCAACCCAAACCCGAAATTGAAGATTTGGGGGAAGACATTCTTATATTTGGAAGCCCTAGCAAGTTCGTTTTGATGAAATTCCCAAGGTTTGATCAGACTAGAGTAGTGAAATCTTTAATCCTTCCTTTCATCTCTCTAGAATAGACCTCCCCTTTCTCTAAAATATCAGGTAGTCTCCCAAAAATGAACCCTTAGGCTAGATAAATAAAATAGGGTTCAGGTTATAAGATTGGAAAAATGGAGCCCCAACGCAGATCTGCGGTCACATATGCGACCGCATAACGCTTCTGCGGCCCACAAAATGGATCGCATAATGGCCTTCCAGAACTGGGCATTTCTGCTTCACTCTGTGACAGGTCTGCGGTCCGCAAACCAATTCTGCAGTTGCATAATAGACCGCATAGCCTCCTTTCAACATTTCTCGTGCAGGATATGCGATGGGATCTGCGGCCCGCATAGCGGTTTTGCGGCCGCATAATGGGTCGCATAATGGTCCTCAAATTTTGAAAATCTCTCTGCTTCATAGTGGACCGCAGAACTGCCATGTTCTGCAAACTTTTTCCTTCAACTCCCCAACGCATTGTTCGACCCAAAAAGTTCGTACCGCGGGTTTTAGATATATTACAGAGGATATGTCTTCGAGGTGTTTTATGGATTCCAATAGATGTATATTTCTCCTGAACATATATGATTCTATGTACCCATCAAGTATTGTACTCAGGGTATATTCCTGTAAGTCTTTCATGTGATTGGTAAGTTGACTGATTATCAAGTTGTTCTTAACTTTTCTATGTTCTCCCAAATCTCCTAAAATGATACTTAGGGAATCTTGCTTCTTGGTTAGTTTGTAAACCTCAAAGATTGAATTTTTGAATATGTATGTGTGTTTCTTGGCGGAGTTCTAAGTTGTGTGGATAACTTGTTTGCACAGTCTCCCGCTTGCAATTTCGATCTTGTGGGGTGTTAGTTAAGAGAATTTGTCTGTTTGAGAATTTGGGCATGGCCTATTGGACCTTATTTGGGTACTGAGTTCGAATGTGCTTTGTCCGCTTGACCTTATGCACATGGAGCTTGTGCCTGTTAGTTTGCATGAAGTTTGAGACTGTTGATGGACCAGATATGTTACTAGGTTATTTGTGTATTTTTATTAGGCTTGTAATTATTTATTCTTGGTTTGTAATAATTTGTAAAATTAATAATGGGGAAAAATAATTAAAATGGGGCTTGGGGTAGTATAGTTCTCGCATAATTGTGTAAAAGCATGCCTACTTGTTAATAGATATCATGCTCATAGGACCCTCAATTTTGCATGTATCGCTTAGAAATAACGAGCTTAGGATCCTAAATAATAGTAACCAAACATCGCCTATGTGACTCGCACAGTTTAGAAAGCATGCATATTGGACTTATTCTGTGTTAATTCGTTTGACTATCTGTCACTACACTTAGAAATCATGTATTAGGATTTCACACTTAGCATCATGCCTATAGGACTTTCTATTAAATAATTTGAGTGTTCGTGCTACCGGGTTTTGAGAACTATGCTCCTAACGCTTTATACCTAGAAGCCATGTCTATAGGATTGTAAATAATAACTCTTACTACTTAACCATTGTACCAGTTAAAACAATCTAAGACTTGAATCACTTAGAGATCCTACCTATGGGATTTAACAATGAAGTTTGCCTTTGCTATGATATCCGCGTAGAAATCATGTCTATAGCCTTAATTAGTTCGTGCCCTGTCACTATCATAATTGTTTGTTTGCACTTTCCACCTAGAGATCATGTTTTAGGTTCAAATCAAGTAATTCGATAATACGAACTAATTCTTAAACTATCCAGTCTAAATCTTACAACTATAAAGCATGTTCATAGGACAATTCGCGTTTGATTCTGCCACTTCTTTACAACCCGTCTAATTAGTTTGACACTTATGTGAGTCTACTAGTGGAGGTAAACATGAGCCCCTTTATGCTAACTGTGTTTTTTTGAAATCCTATTTGTTTAAGTTATTTGGCGCCTAGTTTTCAATTTTGAGCAACCTAGGATGAGTCTAAAACCATCCTTATAGTTGTCATGAAATTGAATTAGTGCGCTTTAGGTAAATAACTTAAAGATAGAAATCGGGTAGCTGGAGATGATAGTCGGTGCTCGCTGGATAATATGAGCAACCATTGCCTTAAGGTTGCGAATTATTATTTATATTGCACGGGGTGATCCTTTAGGCTAAAAAAGTTAGGACCCCCCATTGTGTCTAATTGTTCCTATATATCTAGTCTTAATGATTTGTATTATTAGGAGATTTTGATTTGTTTAACTAATTCTAAGGTTGAACATTTTTGTAACCAAAAGGTTGTATCGATTAATATTAATGAATGAAGTATGTTCTTTCAAACTGTTCTCTTTACATTATTTTCGTACTACTTCTTCAAATTAGTTAATTATTAGTAGTTGGATTATATTCGATCACCCTGCATCCACCTAGAATAATTAATCACCTGCTGTGACCGTTTATTCCCTTAGCTTAATAATGGATTAATTTGTATGCTCATTTAGGATAATTAATTAATAATTTAATATTCCCACATAGTCTAAAATTCGATCGAAAATCACAGTTGTGGACCCGAAGAGTGCCTAACACCTTCGTTTCTAAGTAATTTGACCCTTACCCGATCTTTTGTGACGTATACTAATTTAAACAGAGTTATTTGCAACTAGGTGCCCTAATGCACCTCAAAAATCATTAGGTGGCGACTCTCCTCTTTTAATACCCATTTAAAAGAGTTCTCATGCATCAAAACCCACTTTCGCGCGAAAATGGGGCACGACAGCATGGCGACTCTGCTTGGGATATACTTAGGCTCTTACCATGACAAATTTTTTCTTGTGTGGAATTATCGATTTTCTTTACTTGACTTCTTCCACGTGCCTCCCTTTCCCCGTCCCTTTGTTTGCTCTAAATGGTTGCATCGTGAAATTCCCTTTCCTTTCTCCTTTATCTGTTTACTATTTAATCGTATTTTTCGATTTTTATCCTTATTTAAGCCATGCTAACTATTTTCCTTTTTCCTTTCTTCTCTTCCCTGACTTATTTATTTACTGCATGATCAAATACTGTCTTTATATGTTTCTTCATCATATACATCACGTGGTTATATGTTACCCGCTTTTCATAAGTATGCTTTCAACATCATATTCCACTTGTGCCTATTATCAACAGAGCGACGCTTGATGAGTGGCTGTGCTTTCCGAAAATACCCTTTTAAAATTGGAAAGGCGTATTAGCAGTAGACTAGTTGATCAATGGTGCATTCGAAGATCCCGTGCATTTTCCTCTCAAGTTGTTCGCTTGAGAGTACGGGTTAGACCCCTTAGAAGCCTACTCTGAACTAAACTTTGCATGCATCATGTTAAACATAGGACGGAATAAACACCAGTGGCGTATTAAATCTGTTTATATAAACCTTGTCCAGAGTCCAAAGGGATCTCTACAATCCCGAATGATACTCTCACACTATGTGCATTACTTGGAGAATATATGCCAACTTGTTGACTATTGCTTAATTAATTGTAACGACCTGACCAGTTATTTTGAGCATTTGCACTTTGCTCGATAGTTTGAGGGCATGAGTATCTCGGCATCATGTATTATGAGTTGTGTGAATCATTGGTTTTGGTTTTTAGGTTATTCGGAATCGATTTGGAAGAATGAACTTCATGATTGAAGCTTTAAGTTGGAAGAGTTGACCAAGTTTGAATTTTTAGCATTTGACCTCGGATTGGAGTTTTGATGGTTCCTTTAGGTCTGGATGGTGACTTTTTAGCATTTGCCTGGATTTGCATTTGGATGTTTCTTGAAGGTTTTGGCGTTAATTAGCGAAAGTTGGCAATTTGGAGTTTTGGAATGTTCATAAGTTTGATCGAAAGTTGACTTTGATATTATTGGGTTCGGATTTTTATTCTGAGAGTTGGAGTAGCTTCATTATGTCATTTGAAACTTGTGTGCAAAATTTGAGTTTATTCCGAGTTGATTTGATATGGTTCGGCACACGATTTGGAAGTTGAAAGTTCAAAAGTTTATCAAGTTCGATTCGAGGTGCTATTCGTGGTTTTGATGTTGTTATATATGATTTAAGGTCTCGAGTAGGTTCGTGTTATGTTTTGAGACATGTTTGTATGTTAAGACGAGGTCCCGAGGGGCTCGGGTGAGTTTCAGACCCTTTTCCCCATGTTTGGCATAGCTGATTCTCTGATGGTTCTGGTGTTTCAGGCATTCTTCATGATCACGGAGAAATACATGTGATCGCATAGAGTATCGGGAGTTGCTGGTTGATTCTTCATCGCATTCGCGGAAGGTTTAGGGGTTGGTACATTGCGTTCGCATGTGGAGTTTCGCGATCGGAGAACAGTTGGGAGCTGGGGACTTCCTTCTTCACGTTTGCATGATTGTGGATGCGTTCGCATAGTGTTGGGCATGTGTTCATCGCGTTCGCGAGGGTAATGATGCGAATGCGAAGCGTATATTTTTGGCTGAGCTCATTTTGTGCATCGCGATCGTGTGGGTACAACCGCGATCGCGTAGAGGACCACTGGACAAAGCACATAAGTACTCTTTTTCGGACCTTTGAGTTATTTTATCACATTCTGAGTTATGGAGGTCAGATTTGGACGATTTTAGAGGAGACTTTCATGGGGTAAGTGTATTCTACTCGATTTTGATTATATTCTGTGATTCTATCTTCATTTTTGGTATTTGGATTATGAATTTTAAAGAGAAATTTGGGGTGTTTTTCCTACAATTTCATAAAGTGACTTTTTGTGTTTTGAACATTGATTCGAAGTCAGATTTGAGTGAAACCAGTAGGGTTGGACTCGTAATTGAATGGGTTGTCAGATTTTGTAAGTTTCATTGGATTCCGATGTGCGGGCTCGAGTTTGAATTTTTAGTTGACTTTGGCATTTTGATCAAAGATTCGAGCTTTATCATTTGGAATTGTTTCCTTAGATATTATTTGATGCCTTTGAGTTTTGTTTTTGGCTAGTTTCGAGCCGTTCGGAGGATGATTTGAGCGGGATGGCACTTTTAGGGTATCAATTTGGCTCGTTTGAGGTAAGTGTCTTGCCTAACTTTATTGAGGGAATATTTTTTTACTAATTGACATTATTTGCTACATGCGGGGGTGATACATATATGAGGTGACGAGCATATATGCATGTGCCAGGGTTAATCATGCTCGGGGGTTAATTATACTATAAATTGCACCTTGTAGAATCATGTGACCTTCTTGGTTCATGTCTTACTTGACTTCTAGATCACTAATAATATGGAATTAAATGTTTGAAACCAAGATTTAGTTTATTATAACTTGATTAAAATTTGACGGAATTTTGAGAAACATTGATGTGTCTAATTCGGTCATCAGTATGGTTAATCACTAATACATTGCTACGACCGTTATTCTTCAGATAGTAGATTCTATACTCGTGTTGTATATCATTCTTGAGATTTGTTGAAATACTTGAACAATAAGGTTCTTGAGGGTTTATTGAACTATTGTTGGCTAGAAAGTTGTGATTGGGGTTCATTTGGAATATTCTTTTAACCACTCTCTTTGATGTTATTTATGCTTCCTACCTTGTTTGTCATTGATATACATATGCTTGGTGAAGAAAAGTGTAAAGCACGAAGGGTGATACCGTGCCATTGTATATATATTATCATGCGAGGGAGAGTGTAAAGCACAAAGGGTGATGTCGTGCCATTTCATATATTTTATCATGTAAAGAATAGTGTAAAGCACGAAGGGTGATGCCGTGCCATTTTATTTGAGAGTAAAAACATGAAGGGTGATTCCATGCCATTTCATTTATATTATCCTGATCTCATTTATATTATCATGTGAGGGGGAGTGTAAAGCACGAAGGGTGATGCCATGCCATTTCATTTATATTACCATGTCTTTATGTTATCATGAGTTCATGGCACGAAGGGTGTTTCTGTGCAGGCGAGGACGAGGGACATGCATTACATTGTGATATTATTTCCCTGTGTATACATTCATGTCGTTACCTGGAATTGTTATTGTTGCACCTATGTTATCTACGTGACTTCTCATTGTTGTCATGTCTTTATCCTCTATCTCGATTGTTGTTGTGTTGTTCGTGCCTTCTATATGTTTAACTTGCAAAGATCATACCTTCCTTCCTGCTGTTATATCTACAACCATGTCGTATCTACTTAGTTGCATTTTAGTATAAGCCTTCTACCATGTTAGCCATTCATGCCTCTACTTGTTAGCTTATAAAGATCATGTTTTCTCCCCTTATTTGTTATATCTACATCTATGCCTTCTACCATGCTAGTTAGGTGAAATTATGTTCTTCTTTCCTTATTGATGTTATCATTCCTATGCCTCCTACCTAGTCTATTACTGTTGTCTATATGTACTGCCATGTTCATCATTGTTACTTGTGTATTTCCTACCTTGTCATTATTGTTATCGATATTTCTTTCACCTGGTTGGTACTGTTATATGTATATTTGGTTAGGATGAGATAACTGCCACAAAGGGTGTTGCCGTGCCATTTGATTTGATGTCTTGAGTATATTCTCACACTATGAAAGTTATGGATTTATTACTGTGATTTGCTGGTTATCTCTCTAAGGAAAGGATTGGTCGTGATATTGAGGAATATTAATCGTGGTTCTTCTAGAAATCATTTATTGCTTCACATATTTGTTTCCTTGTACTCTATTCTATTATGTTCTAGTATTGTTCTATTGCTAGTCTTTTGTACATGTTAAATCAGTGAGTATCTTTTAATTAAAAAGCCTCATCACTACTTCACCGAGGTTAGTCAAGATACTTACTGAGTACAAGGGGTCGGTTGTACTCATACTACACTTTTCCAACTTGCGTGCAGATTTTGGAGTGGAGCTGCGGATGATGATGGGAGCTGACTCTAAATATGTTCGTGCATTTCGGATGTGGCTACCACTTGTCCCTGGGCAGTTCTAGAGTTAAATTCTGTTTAAGTACATTTCAAACAGAAGTTCAATTTATTTCATATCCATTTTTGCAACAATCTAGTCTTAGTAGCTCATGTCTTGTACTACCAGTCCTTGGGATATTGTATGGAATCCAGTTATATCATTTGTTGATCACCTTTATTTTTA
This sequence comes from Nicotiana otophora, assembly GCA_000715115.1. Classification (NCBI taxonomy): domain Eukaryota; kingdom Viridiplantae; phylum Streptophyta; class Magnoliopsida; order Solanales; family Solanaceae; genus Nicotiana; species Nicotiana otophora. The sequence goes on along the minus strand of AWOL01S0044175.1, from coordinate 14,857 downwards.
TTAGAATTGTGTTAACTGTTAATTGACTTACCTAGCGGGTCGAGTTAGGTGCCATCACGACTAGTGGATTTTGGATCATGACAAGTTGGTACATAGCACTAGGTTCGTAGGCTCTACGAGTCATGAGCAAGTGTCTAGTAGAGTCTTGCAGATCGGTATGATGACGCCCATATCTATGTTCGAGAGGCTACATGGCATTTAGGAAAATTTTCATTTCTTCTTTACTTATCGTGCGGCCTTGTTTCAGCTTGAAACCTACGATTTTGATTCTTTTCTATTTGTTCATATGTGATGTGGCGCACTCATTATTCGTTAAGAGCCAATGATCTATGTTGCTGCGGATGGATTACGAAGGGCTATGGATGCTTGATTATCATCGCGATGTGTTGTTTAGTCTCGGGAACAGATGCAGTGTTAAATCTTCTAGTCGTTCATTTGTGGTATGAAGTGGGTTCTTATATCTAGTTGGTAAGCATAGACTTGGGAAGACTGGCTAGTGGCCTAGCTGTTGTGATTAAGGCGGGTTCATGGTAAGGTGTCAAATTGAGTATAGCCGGTGGGCCATCTCCAGCATGATGAGTTTGGATCATGTGTTTTGTATGAGGTTTCCATTCGGTGGAATGCATATATGATCGTTTTAGAGCATTTGGGGAAGTTTTCTTGACTATTGCAAGGATGGGTCAGTGCTTGGCAGAGTCTTTGAGTGTTCTATGACAAGTATTGCATGAGTTTATTCAGCTAAATAGCTGTGTGGAATCGAGGCAGCTATGAATATATGTTACTTTAGATTGCCGATGATATGTTATATGGCTTCGGGCTAAGTTGGGGAGTCTTCTAATGAAGATCGAATAGGAGGATCATGCGTTGTATCAGTTTCCGGGCCGAGGGATTGCTTGGTTGTTCTTTGCATAGTCATGAGCTGGTGAAGCACGGGTTGATCGATGCATATTAGCTGTGTATTGAAGATTAGAGTAAGGTGAGTGGTTATCGAGAAGGTTCTGAGGAGTTCCAGGTCTTGTGTAGCATTTAAGGACTTCTGAATTTATGTAAAGGTAGGGCTAAGGTCGGTAGTGAATGGTAATCAGATCTACGTTAGTTCTATGTCAAGAATGAATCTACATGGAAATATTAGAGAGATGCAAGAAACGACTTCGGATTCACAGAAGGTTCCTTTAGAGCGAGCATATCGGATTGAGTTACTTTCAGGTTGCAGTCTGTGTGACTCAGTTGAGTTAGAGGCGATCGGTTCTGATGACTCGATTATGTGTTAATGAGTTCTGAAGAAATCATCATGGTTATGACCACTGCTGGAGTTGGTGTTTGCTATAGGTATAGAAGTTATATTGTGTGTGGTGATGTTCATCTGGATTGAGTTAAATGAAAGGTTCACGGTTGATGAGATGTTCAATTTGCTCATGGTTCAGAGCTGATTATGAAATTTTTGTAGTGTTACGGTCTGCGTACACACTACATTTCCCAGACCTTATAGTGGGGGGATAATACTGGGTATGTTGTTGTTGTTTTTGTTGTCACGAGTTAACATATTAGAGACGATGCACCGTGTGGGGTTGAAAAGTTTCATGTACAAAGATGCGGTTTAGTTTTGGAGGGAAGGATATGAGATCTTGATGACACGGACGATTTCAGATGTTTACGATTATGCTGGCACTATTTGATATCACCGGAGGAGGGTGCGTATGTTGGCAGGTGCATTGTATTTTAACTTGTGGTCTTTTCTGTAAGACGATGGAGTATGAGTTACGTATCAGCCAGTTGAGTAGCGGTGTTGAGATTGGATATGAAGATTCTGGTATTCGTGAGGTTCAGAGACTGGATGTTCTCGTTGGCTGACCAATCCTTGATTGCAAATTGTGAAGAAATGTTGAGGATTGAGTGATTGATGGTGTGTGTTATGGAAAGGTTGCTATGGACTTTTTGAAGGTTATTTACCTATTTGGGAATGATCAAAACTTGGTTTGGGGCGTATTTGTGAGCCTAATGAGAATGTGTATTCTGTATCAGATCATATTTGCTTGCTCCTGCGCAGCTATTACCACAGGTATATCATCGGGCGGAATGAATGTTATTCGTGCCTTGGTCTATGTTATGTGTTTCTCTCTTATGTTATGACGGGTTGTGAGGGTTACATGATTCTTCGCATGCACATTATAATTCCGTTTAGGCCTTATGGTGTTATGGGTGAGATGGCCCTCATGATGTTGACTTGCTTATTGCACCATAGTTGTGCTTGTATTTCTTAATATTGTTGTGCCTAATCATCTTCCCACAGTTATATTAGTGCATTCTATCGTGTTTGATGTTGATGCACATAGGATCAGTGAACCCGAGTATTATGGCTCGATGGGTACCCTATGTGCATTGATATGATGGGATCGGGTTGCGCGCCGCAATGGTATTGTGATGAAATGTAACTCCTTATGCTTATTTTGTGTATTTTGCTTTCACCTTGTTGAAAATAGTTCATAGGAAAATGCTAAAATTACCCTTACAGCTTAACTGGCTTAATAGTCTTCTTATTTAACTATCCTACCATTATCTATTATGTCTGAATCATTACTTGTTGAGTGCACGGAACCGCATTATGTGGGGCTCCATATGGTTTTTGTTGAGACTTGTCGGTTGGGCTGCTCGTATTGGTTGAGATGAGGTTTCTAGACCTGAGATTTGCACTATCGTATTGGGATAAGGAATGTTTGGAAGAATGATACTATTTTTCTGCTGAGGATTTGGTCAATGGCCCTGGTCGGACAAGTGAGTTTCTTGGCTTATTGATCAGATGAGTAGCTAAGAGACTCTACGTGTTTTTTCATCAATCGGCAGTGTACGAAGGTTTTGAGTGAGGTTTTATTTGATATGAGGTTTACTTCCTGTACCAGATTGCTTTTGGGCAGCTATGGTGGTCAGCAGTTATTGTTGTGAGCATTTGAGTGATGTGGTATATCACGTGATTATATCTTGGGTCATGGTTATGGCTTGGCACAACCTGTTCATACTTATAGTATGTAGATACGAGATTCGAGTCTTGTAAGGAATTTCGGATGTTGGAAATTTGGGTTCTAAGGATTGCAGGCTAAGGTTGAATTAAGGATCTTCAGTTATGTTGTATCGTCAGGCTTATATGGATTAGGGTGACATGGGATCACCCCTGAGTATGTGCATAGTAAGGTTACCCAGCGGTTTGATGGCTTTGGGATGACTCTCGACACGTTCGAGAACGAACGTATGTTTAAGTGGTGTAGAATATAACAACCCGACCGGTCGTTTTGAGCATTTACACTTCTCTCGGTAGTTTGAGGGCACGAGTATCTCCGCATGATGTATTATGACTTGTGTGGATCGTCGGTTTTGGTTTTCAGGTATTCAGAATCAATTTTGAAGAATGAACTTCATGATTGAAGCTTTAAGTTGGAAAAGTTGATCAAGTTTGACTTTTTAGCATTTGACCTTGGATTGGAGTTTTGATGGTTCCATTAGGTCCGTATGGTAATTTTGGACTCTGGCGTATGCTCGGATTTGCATTTGAATGTTTCTTGAAGGTTTTGGCGTTAATTGGCGAAAGTTTGCAATTTGGAGTTTTCGAATGTTCATAAGTTTGACCGGAAGTTGACTTTGATGATATCGGGTTTGAACTTTGGTTTCGGGAGTTGGAGTAGCTTCTTTATGTCATTTGGAACTTGTGTGCAAAATCTGAGGTTATTTCGAGTTGATTTGATATGGTTCGAGACGAGATTTGAAAGTTGAAAGTTCAAAAGTTCATCAAGCTCGATTCGAGGTACGATTCATGATTTTGATGTTGTTATGTGTGATTTGAGGTTCCGAGTAGGTTCATGTTATGTTTTAGGACATGTTGGTATGTTTGGATGGGGGTCCTGAGGGGCTCGGGTGAGTTTCGGGTTAGTTTCGGACCCTTTTCCTCATATTTGGCATAGCTGATTTTCTGCTGGTTCTGGTGTTTCAGGCATTCTTCGCGATTGTGTAGGAATACATCGCGTAGAGTATTGGGAGCTCTGGTTGATTCTTTATCGCGTTCATGAGAGGAGAAGCGCGTTCGCGGAAGGTTGAGAGGTAGGTACATCGCGTTCCCATGTGGAGTTTCGCGATCATGGAGCAGCTGGGAGTTGGGGACTTCCTTCTTCGTGTTTGCATGACTGTGGACGCGTTCGTGTAGTGTTGGGCCTGTGTTCATCGCGTTCGCGAGGGTAGTGACGCGAACGTGAAGCATATGGTTTTGGCTGGGCTCATTCTGTGCATTGCGATCACATGGGTACAACCGCGATCGCATAGAGGACCACAAGATAGGGCACATAAGTACTCTATTGCGGACCTTTGAGTTATTTTAGCACATTCTGAGTTGTGGAGCTCGAATTTGGACGATTTTGGAGGAGATTTTCATCACATGGATTGGGGTAAGTGTATTCTACTCGATTTTGATTATATTGCATGATTCTATCTTTATTTTTGGTAATTAGATTATGACTTTTAAAGAGAAATTTGGGGGGGGGGGGGGGGTTGCCTAAAATTTCATAAAGTGAATTTTTGAGTTTTGCACATCGATTCAGAGTCGGATTTGAGTGAATCTTTTGGGTTGAACTCGTAATTGAATGGGTTGTCGGATTTTGAGAGTTTTGTCGGGTTCCGAGGTACGGGCCCGGGTTTGACTTTTTAGTTGACCTCGGGATTTTGATCAAAGATTCAACCTTTACCATTTGGAATTGTTTCCTTAGGTATTATTTGATGCCTTTGAGTTGATATACANCTCTCTCTCTCTCTCTCTCTCTCTCTCTCTTTCTCTCTCTCTCTCTCTCACACACACACACACACACACATATATATATATATATATAAACAAAATAGGTTATGTTGATTCTCCCATTTTTAATTGATTACGTCGTATGGTGGCAGCGCCCTATATAACAAAATAGAAAGTTATATAAGAATAGGAGTATATGCTTCAACACAGCCCTCAAGAGAGATGAATGAACATGCCCATTCACATTTCAAGATCCGACCTCAAATCGAGGTCTAAATCCCCAAAATTTATTCTCTTAAGTGCTAACCCAAAATCCTAATTTTTACACTTTTAAATTATTAATTTAGGAATATAAATCTGTGAGAAATCCTGTATATAATCAAAACTACGTTAGAAACACCAACCTTTGATATTGAGCTCTACAAGGTTGGCTCCCACTCTCTAAGACACATGTAGAATGGAGACAGCTAAATGCATTGTGTGTGTGTGTATATATATATATATATATATATATATATATATATATTATCATGTGAGGGAGAGTCTAAAGCACGAAGGGTGATGGCATGCCATTTCATATATTTTATCATGTGAAGAAAAGTGTAAAGCACAAAGGGTCATGCCGTGCCATTTCATTTGAGAGTAAAAGCACGAAGGGTTATGCCGTGCCATTTCATTTATATTATTCTGATCTCATTTATATTATCATGTGAGGGAGAGTGTAAAGCACGAAGGGTGATACCATTCCATTTCATTTATATTACCATGCCTTTATGTTATCATGAGTTCATGGAATGAAGGGTGTTTCCGTGCAAGCGAGGACGAGGGACATACATTACGTTTTGATATCGTTTCCTTGTGTATACATTCATGTCGTTACCTGGAATTGTTACTGTTGCACATATGTTATCTACGTGACTTGTCGTTGTTGTTCTGTCTTTGTCCTCTATCTCGATTGTTGTTATGTTGTGCGTGCCTTCTATATGTTTAACTTGCAAAGATCATACCTTCCTTCCTGTTGTTATATCTACATCCATGTTGTATCTAGTTTGTTGCATTTTAGTATAAGCCTTCTACCATGTTAGCCATTCATGCCTCTACTTGTTACCTTATAAAGATCATGTTTTCTCCCCTTATTTGTTATATCTACATCTATGCCTTCTACCATGCTAGTTAGGTGAAATTATGTTCTTCTTTCCTAATTGATGTTATCATTCCTATGCCTCCTACCTAGTCTATTACTGTTGTCTATATGTACTGCCATGTTCATCATTGTTACTTGTGTATTTCCTACCTTGTCATTATTGTTATCGATATTTCTTTCACCTGGTTGGTACTGTTATATGTATATTTGGTTAGGATGAGATAACTGCCACGAAGGGTGTTGCCGTGCCATTTGATTTGATGTCTTGAGTATATTTCTCACACTATGAAAGTTATGGATTTATTACTGTGATTTGCTGGTTATCTCTCTAAGGAAAGGATTGGTCGTGATAGTGAGGAATATTAATCATGGTTCTTCTAGAAATCATTTATTGCTTCGCATATTTGTTTCCTTGTACTCTATTAAGTTATGTTCTAGTATTGTTTTATTGCTAGTCTTCAGCAAAGGTTATATCAATGAGTATCTTTTAACTAAAAAGCCTCGTCACTACTTCACCGATGTTAGTCAAGATACTTACCGAGTACATGGGATCGGTTGTACTCATACTATACTTCTACACCTTGGGTGTAGATTTTGGAGTGGAGTTGCGGATGATGACGGGAGCTAACTCTGAAGATGTTTGTGCCTTCCGGATGTGGCTACCACTTGTCCCTGGGCAGTTCTAGAGTTGAAATCTGTTTAAGTACATTTCAAATATATGTTGAATTTATTCCATATCCATTTTTGCAATAATCTAGTCTTAGTAGCTCATGTCTTGTACTACCATTCCTTGAGATATTGCATGGAATCGAGGTATATCATTTGTTGATCACCTTTACTGTTATTAGAATTCTGTTAACTGTTAATTGGCTGACCTAGCGGGTCGAGTGACATTAATCAAATCAGGAGGGGGTAGGTCTATCTCTGTCTTTAATGCAAAAAATGAATCACAACATTCCTAGGTTCGGTGTCCAGATCATTCCATCCAAGTTGATCGATTGGTGGAACAACCTCCTGCAATGACCCGGCCGGTCGTTTCGAGAGTTATAAACCTGTTCCCCCATTTCCTGCTTCTTTTTGTGTTCTTCAGCTATATTATTATATATTGGATTAGTTGGTTCGAGTTCGGAGTGGTTTCGAAGTGAATTGAGACACTTAGTCTCTTTATTAGAAGCTTAAAATGGAAAAGTCAATTGCATATTGCCTTATGTGTAAACGATCTCGAATTTGAATTTTAATGGTTTTGTTAGCTCCGTTAGGTGATTGTGGACTTAGGAGCGCGTCCGGAATGTGATTTGGAGGTCAGTGGTAAAATTAGGCTTGAATTGGCGAAAATTAGAATTTTGGCAATTTTGGCCGGCAGTGGAAAATTTGATATCGGGGTCAGATTGGATTTCTGGAAGTTGGAGTAAGTTTGTGGTGTCATTTCTAACTTGTGTGGAAATCTTGAGGTCATCCGGACGTGGTTTGGTAGGTTTCGGCATCGTTTGTGGAATTTGGAAGTTTAGAAGTTCTTAGGCTTGAATCCGAGCGTAATTTGGTGTTTGGATGTTGATTTGAGTGATCCAAAGGTTCAACTAAGCTTGTATAAGGTTATAGGATATGTTGGTATATTTGGTTGTGGCCTCGATGGCCTCGGAGTGATTCCGGGTGGTTAACGGAAGAATTGGAATTGATGAAATGCAGCTGAAACTGCTGGTTTTGGTGTCTTCCGCACCTGCGGGGTGGGAGCCGCAGGTGCGAGCCCGCAAGAGGATCTGGGCAGGAACCACAGGTGCGAAGGTATTCCCGCACCTGCGTGAGTTGCAAATACGGGCAGGCAGGCGCATGTGCGAGTTTTGACTGCAGAAGCGAGAGAGTTTCCGCACCTGCGTAGGGCGCAGATGCGGTCTTGAGGCCGCAGGAGCGAAGCCAGGATTTTAAGTGAAATCTGCACCTGCGATTGAATTTCCGTAGGTGCGGCATCACAGAAGCGATCAATGGACCGCAAGTGCAGTATTGCTGGGCAGAAAAGCACCAGCTTCAGGTTTTGGCTTTCATTTTCAATTTTGGACTTGAGAAACTCGGGAGAGAGGCGATATTTCGAAGGTTTTCAAGGAGCAACGTTGGGGTAAGTGATTCTAACACATAATGATATAAATTTTGTGAATCTATGGCTTTGTTCATCATTTAATTAGGGATTGGAATTGGAAATCTGGGGGTTTAGGGCTTGGGAATTGGAGAGTGAACTTTGGGGTTTTGGAGGGGCAACTGAGGTCGGATTTCGGTAAATTTGGAATGACTAGACTCGTGAATGAATGGGCTTTCGGGTTTTGTTATTTTTGTTGGATTCCAAGACGTGGGCTCGGGGAGCCGAGTTTGAGTCGATTTTGGATTTTGGCTATAATTTGGTATTTTTCTTATGGAATTGATTCCTTTAGCCTATATTAATTATATTGTACTGCTTATAGCTAGATTATGGACATTTGGAGGTTGATTCGAGGGGCAAAGGCATTTCGGAGTAGGATTTGCTCGGTTTGAGGTAAGTAACTCTTTCAAACTTGGTTCTGAGGGTTCAAAACCCCGAACTATGTGCTATACGATTGGTATTGAGGTGACGCACATGCCAAGTGACGGGCGTGCGAGCGTGCATCGTGAAAATGTGGCCTAGTTGATTCCATGGCACTGTATAGTGACTCTATTTTGTTGATATCCGTGTTTGCATCTTGTCATAAAGTAATTGAGCTGTCAAGCATGCTAGATATCATGTTTAGCCTTTATGCCGGTACTGTTGGGACCCCAGTGGTTGTTTCTTGATATCATCTTACTGATTTCATTGATATTATGTACTCAATCATGTTCATGCATTTCATATCATATCTCTGTCTCAGTTGTTGTTTATTGATACATCATATCATTGTTTCAGGCTAGTTTTCATGATATTGTGAGCCCGTGAGTGAGATTGGAGAGATTGATGACTGAGTGAGGCTGAGAGCCTGATTATGAGTGACAGTTATGGGATCAGGTTGCACGGCGCAGCGGTTATACTAGTTTTGTGATAGCGCTTGGGCTATAGGAGCCCCTCCGGAATCTGTACACACCCCCAGTGAGCGCGGTTGATATTATTGAGGGATGGATCTTCCCTGGACATGAATCTTGTCCCAAGTACTTGATACATGGAGATGGATCTTCTCCACAGGGCTGGATTGGCCTTCCTCGATACTGGGTGACTTATAGTGAGTGATGTATATGTTATGGGATGGATCTTCCCTGGGCCGTATGGTCCATATACAGTACCGAGTGGTTGAGCATTTGAGAGTGTGAGCACATGAGGCTGATAGCATGGTGCATCACATACAGCATATGCATTGGCATGTAGAGATAGCAGAGTTATATTCTTTACACTGTTCGGATCTACTTCACTTTACTGTTTGAGTTGCCTATTTAATTTGAAAGCATGCCTACGTTTCTGTTTAGTTATTTCTATTTTATCTATACCGGTTGAGTTCATCTCTACCTCTCAGTTCAAAGTTTGGACTTGTTACTTACTGAGTTGGACGTACTCACGTTACTCCCTGCACCTCATGTGCATATCCATGCATTTTTTTCACGGCGGCGATTGCGGATTGCGACTTCAGAGTTCGGAGACTACCAAGCTAGTTGTACGACATTCGCAGGCCTTGACTCTTCTCCTCTATCACCAATTGTATTTTCAGTTTATTTTTCTAGACACTGTAGTGGACTGTATTCTAATTTAGACGCCCATGTACTCTGTGACACCCTGGTTTTGGGATGGATTGTATCATATTTTGGATATTTCTGTTTTCAAAAAGGCTTTCCTAAATTATTAAATTGCTTCCGTCTTTATGTTCAAAGATTATTCTGTGTTGGGATGTTGAGTTGTAGCTTGCCTAGTTTCACGATAGGTGCCATCACTACGGGGTAGGTTTTGGGTCGTGACAAGTTGGTATCAGAGCCTAGGTTACATAGGTGTCACGAGTCATTTGTGGGTTTAGTAGAGTCTTACGGATCGGTACGGAGACGTCTGTACTTATCTTCGAGAAGCTGTAGAACCCTTTAGAAAACTCCACATTCTTGAATTCTTGTCGTGTGAATCTGTTGATTCTAGTAACTAAACATCTGTTGTTTCATTCTCTCACAAATGATGAGGACTCGTACTACCGTGCAGGATGGACAGCCACCAGTACCACCAGCCAGGGCCGCAAGAGGCCGAGGGCGCGGTAGAGGCTGCGGTAGGGGCAGAAGTGCAGCTTGCACAGTAGCTGGGGCAGTACCTACAGATCCACCAGTTGCCCCAGATCAGGACCAGATTCCAGTTGTTGATGCACCAGCTCAGGCACCACCTGTGCCTATTGCGATTCTAGGCCTTCATGAGGCCTTAGCTCAGATTCTAACCGCGTATACCAGTCTTGCTCAGGCGTTCTCTGGTCCGGCCGCAGCAGCCACTTCTCAGGCCAGGGGAGGTGCTCAGATACCTGTTGCCCGCACACCAGAGCAGGTGGTACAGGGATTCCATACACCGGGGCACCACTAGCCCAGCCGGTTGCAGCTGCTCAAGACTATGTGGTTCCTTCTATGCCCGAGGATGAGCAGTGTAGATTGGAGAGGTTTGGGAGGCTCTGGCCTCCATCTTTCAGTGGTGTAGAGGGAGAGGATGCACAGGGCTTCTTGGACAGGTGTCAGAGGATACTCCGTACAGTAGGTATTCTGGAGACCACTGGTGTCTCGTTCACTAATTTTCAATTCTCTGGGGCTACATTCAGTTGGTGGGAAGCTTACGAGAGGTGTAGGCCGATCGGCGTAATGCCCCTTAACTAGTAGCAGTTCTCCGTTATCTTTCTAGAGAAGTTCGTGCCTCAATCCCGTAGAGAGGAGCTACGCAGATAGTTTAAGCAGCCTCATCAGGGTGATATGTCTGTGATGTAGTATGAGATGCGATTCTCGACAGGGAGAGGATCAGGAGGTTTATAGATGGCCTCACTTATCAGCTGTGATTTCTTATAACCAGAGAGAGAGTGTCTAGTGCTACTTTTGATGAGGTTGTCGACACTGCTCGTCAGATTGAGATGGTTCACAGTCAGGAGAGGGTTAAAAGGGAGGCCAAGAGGCCTCGTGGATAGACAGGATTTAGTGGTGCTCCTTTTTGGGGTCAGTTACAGCACAGTAGAGGTCGTCCTTTCAGGCATACTCAGACGGCTCGCCCAGTGCACCGAGGTGCATCATCCGGTCATGGGCCCCATAGTTATCAGCAGGGCCAGACATCATTCGGTACGCTACCAGCTCATAGTTCGTCACATACACCATCAGCTCAGGGTTCATCTATGTCAGGACCTTCTAGCAGTTATTCCAGTGCTCGGGGTTCCCTTCAGTCCTCACCGCCATTTGCAGAGAGAGGTTGCTTTGAGTGCGGAGATTTGGGTCATATCAAGAGGCATTGTCCCTGCCTTTTGGGAGGTTCATTTCAGCAGAGGAGTCAGCCTTCGACTTCGGCACCAGTTACTTCACCACATGCCCAGCCAGATCGGGGTGGAGCTTAGTCAGCTAGGGGTCGCCCTAGAGGGGAAGGCCGATCAGGTGGAGGTCAGGCCCATTTCTACGCACTCCCTGCCAGACCAGATGCCATTGCTTCGGATGCTGTGATTGCAGGTATTGTCTTAATTTGCCATAGAGATACCTTGATTATTTGACCTTGGTCCCACTTATTCATATGTGTCCTCGCATTTTGCTCATTATCTAGATACGTCCCGTAAGTCTCTAGTTTCACCTGTTTATATGTCTACACTGGTGGGCGATACTGCCATTGTGGACCGTGTATATCGGTCATGTGTGGTGACTATTGGGAGTCTGGAGACTAGACTAGATCTATTATTTCTTAATATGGTCAATTTAGATGTTATCTTGGGTATGGTGAGTTATCAGATGTTTTGTGATATGGCTTTGAGCCATGTGGAGGAGTCTGCTATCTATGATTTGATTGCACAATTTTGTACGGTATTAGTTTTGGGCTGAGGCATACTTGTTGAGTGGTTATACCTTGCAGAGGTTGATATCGGGGATGACTGGAGTAAGAAAATTTCTTGAATGCGGGTTATATCGCTCTTTATGAAAAACAATCATCATGAAATGGTTAAATTGTTATTTTGAAGGATGTAGTACGCACGCGGTGTGAATTGATAGGTGGCGTTAAGGCAGGGTTACCCCTTCGAGCGTTCCTATGCTAATGAGGCACGTGTCTTTCAGCCCGTTTGGGCGGTGCAATTTAGAATCTAAAATTTACATTTAATGGTGCCGAGATTTGCGGTAATTCTGTATGATTATGGATTCTATATTTTAGTATAAGAAAGGTAAGAATAATAATTTTAAATTTGCATAAGGTATTTTCAGAGTGAGCGTTACAGTTGAGGTGTTTATGGAGGTACTTAAGAAGAGTACAATGGCTTACGGGCCTTACGGTGGTGTGGTGTTATGTTAGGGTGTCTTATAGTGAGCTTTGGGTAAGGATCGTGGAGTTCTGACAATGAGAAGTATCAAATTGAGGATACTTAAGAATAAACTCGAAGTAAATAGGACAACTGGATAGTAAGCTAGACCAATATGGTGATGACATGATAGATGTAGTGTGTTGTGCAGGATTAAGATTTGCATGTACAAGGAGACAATTCAATCTTGAAGGCAAGTTCATGAATTCCGGACAGAATGGTCAGTCTTGTATATTTAGATGAATGTTATAGTTGCTCGGTAATCCCTGAGAGGGGTGCGCGGTTGAAAGAGGCATTGTGTTTTGATTTACGGATGTTCATTGGTATTGCGATACTTTTCTAGTTGATCGACTGCTGATATTCACTTTTGCTATGTGGCACGGGAGAATTTTAGGAGTATTCCTCGTGGATGATCGTGTAAGAGATATGTGTTAGACATTCTGGCGGTGGAGTTGGAATCAAATATAAGATTCGTGTGTTATATAGATTTGGAGACTCGGAGTTCTCAAGAGCAGGTTGTTTCCATGGTTGTGGACTGTAAAGTCATGGCCGAAGCTAGCTAGATGATAGTATGTGTTATGATTTAGTCATTGTGGGCTTTCAGAGGGTTATTGATCCATGTGGGGGTGCCCGGAGTTGAATTGGGGGTTCATAGGTAGGCCCAATTAGGATGTGTATTCTACATTGAGTCGAATTGGTTGGCTCTATACTGCTATTATTGAGGGATGTGTCATTCGGTTGTTGTTGAGCTTATTCATGTTTTGATATGTTCGGTGAGTTACTCTTCTATGCTACGAGGGGTTGTGATTCGTTAGTTGTATGCACCTATGGTGCAGTTCTATTGGGGCCTTATAGCGGAATTTTGCACAAGATGCGTATTTGGGTGATGCATGAGTGGTTGCGCATTGGTTATGTTCTTTCGGGTTTGTGTGGCATTGTGTCATCTGCTTCTCAATGGTTATGGTAATGCACTTCGAGTACTTGATGCCGGATTGCGTGCGGTTATTGATTTTGAGCATGGTAGCTGAGGTATTTCATGTGGATCCGTGTTTGGATGGGGTCGCGTATTGCGGCAGAGTTATGTTAAGATATGATCCTTGTGTTAGATTCATGTATTATGGTTCTCCGGTGTGTGATGGGTTCTTAGCATTGCGTTGGGGTGGTACCCGTCGGGCTTATGGGACGATTCTCTTATTTGAGCCATTTTCGTGATTGAGCACATTTGGAAGGTTGCTTATTGGTGCACGAATTGCACGGGTTGTGGATTTAGATAGTATTGGTGTGGCATGTCAGTAGAGTAGCTAGTATTTGATAAGATGAAGTCGTCGGATCTAGGATGGGTGCTATCAGATTTGATTGTGGCATATTGGAAGGATAATATCGAAAGTCGGCTTAAGAATTTGCTATGGTTCTTGTCGAAGGAGAGAGAGCTCCACAACTGGTAGGTCGGGTGAATGGTTACAAGTCTCTGCGTGTTTCTTTCATCATCGGTGGTGTACGAAGGTTTTAGAATGGAGTCTTATTTGATATGAGGTTTATTACCGGTATGGGGTTGTTTCGAGCAGCTACGGTGATTACAAATCAGTGCTTCGAGCATTTGAGCTATGTCGTATTTGAAGTTTGAGAATTTGAGTTATGGTTACGGCTTTTGGTACAGCTTGTTCAGACTTATACAGTGTGCAGGTTGCGGGATTTTGACCTTATAAGAAATTCCGGATGTTGAAAATTGGATTCTAAGGCTTGTGGGATAGGTAGAATTAAGAAATTTCAGTTATGTGGTGTTATCAGACCTATATGGGATAGGGTGACATTGGATCAACCCCGGGTACGTGCGTGGTAAGATGTAATAGTGATTTTGTCACTTGGAAATAACTCTTGGCACGTTCGAGGACGAACGTATGTTTAAGTGGGGGATGATGTAACGACCCGACCGGTTGTTTTGAGAGTTATAGCCCCGTTCCCCCATTTCCTGCTTCATTTTGTGTTCATCAGCTATATTATGATATACCGAGTTAGTTGGTTCGAGTCCGGAGTGGTTTCGGAGTGATTGAGACACTTAGTCTCTTTATTAGAAGCTTAAGTTGGAAAAGTCAACCAGATATTGACTTATGTGTAAACGATCTCGGATTTGAATTTTGATGGTTCCGTTAGCTCCATTAGGTGATTGTGGACTTATGAGCGCATCCGGAATGTGATTTGGAGGTCCGTGGTAGAATTAGGCTTGAATTGGCAAAAATTAGAATTTTGGCAATTTTGGCCGGCACTGCAAATTTTGATATCGGGGTCGGATTAGATTTCTGGAAGTTGGAGTAGGTTCCTGTGTCATTTCAAACGTATGTGCAAAATTTGAGGACATCCGGACGTGGTTTGGTAGGTTTCTGCATCGTTTGTGGAATTCAGAAGTTTAGAAGTTTTTAGGCTTGAATCCGGGCTTAATTTGGTGTTTTGATGTTGATTTGAATG
>AWOL01S0044174.1:0-13801 GCA_000715115.1 Nicotiana otophora | reverse complement strand
TTCATCATCAGTTGCTCATTTTCCGCTGCTCAATTGCTCACGACATTGGTTTTCCCGTACGGCACTGACAATCTAGTCTAGCGTACGGCGAGGACCTCAGTTGGCGCATAGCAACCGCACTGACATCGGTTGCTTAGCCTTACGTCGCCCTTCCAAGGAACTTCAGGAAGGCACCGCGTAACAGTACTAATGTCCTTTTTGCTGGGGGCGCTGGATCTTCAATGGATGCAGGTGGTTCATCAGCGGGCAGCTTTGGTACTCGTTAGCAGTCACTCTCTATTCATTAAGTTTTGGTGAGCCCTACTCTATTCCGAGCCTGATGTCATTTGAGATGTTCATTGTCTTTTAAGGAATAGCCGCGACCTTGTTGCTGGCACATCCATACTACTCTTTTGTTGTACTTTGAGGCTCTCTAGACAGGTTGTGTGTTGTGTTGATATGGGGAATTGAACTAGAAATGTTGGTATTTGGCAAACATGTTTTTTATCATATCTATAAAATTGTAATAATTTGGAAATTATGAATGAAGCTGCTAATAAAATGAAATGGGAGTTGTTAATGAAATCTTTTTAGTGCTTGATTAATGGAGTGCATCCCCTCTTTATTCATGGATGAGTTTGGGTAGAAGGAAATCTAATAGGCTTGCTCCGTCGGGTTCACTCGGTTGAGCGCCGGTCGTGCTCCCCGAGTTTGGGGCGTGACAGTCAACTCCCCGGTCAAACTTCCAAACATAAATTTTCTATTTTTGCCATTTCAAGTCAAAGTTGACTGCGGACCTCTGAACAAATATCCGGACAAACTCTTAAGTTTGAATTCACCATACAAAACTATTGGAACCATCAAAATTCCATTCCGGTGTCGTTTACACATAATTCATCATTCCGTCAATTATTTCAACTTAAGCTTTAAATATTGGTACTAAGTATTCCAATTCATTCTGAAACCTCCCCTATAAGTCAGGTAATTATAATTTATCACATAATAAGCTGTAAATGGGGAAATAGGGTTGCAATACTCAAAATGACCGGTCGGGTCATTATAGACACCCCACGCCGCCTAGACACATTCAATGCAATCTGTACAGAACCATCATATCTCAAATACAACTAAAGATGGAAAGAGATACATATGTGATAGCTACCCAAAACATTTGACAGGAACAACTCTCTATCAGTACCATACTACGAATCCATTCCACAATGGAGAAACAAAATATACGAACTAATCACAATGGATCTGCATCCTAATATAACTCCACCGCGACAGTTATCCTAGTCCAAACATACCGACCCACATAAAAACACGAGGATCCCATCTTCAGCTCTGAATCACAAGTAGAATACACATCACTAGATAAAACCTTTCACCCTAAATTAGGTGGAACAAACTCACAACACGTAACTGACTCCTTATTCTTGTAGGGCACCTAAATCACAAGTCGTAGCCAAACCATCTAGAACTCACATCAAAACCTACCATATTAAGTTACATAAAGTTCATCATACACTCTTAGATCTCAATAGTGGACAATCTAAAATTACAGACGTGTGCTACCACTATAGAATCTCTCAACAGGTGCCAACAAATAAACAGAGTACAAGAATCACGAAACACATCCACACATGAAGCAAGGTAGGGATGAAACCAGACCAAATAATACTAATGCATCTATATAACCAACCGAAACAATACATGTAACGACATCATCTAGTACACCACCCTTAGTCCAACCAGGTAAAACATAACAATGTGCCTGGACTCCCCCTCTAGGACGAACTTTACCCGCCCGACCTCCAAATCTAGTTGGCAAAGCAGGTATACTGGAGTGGAGACCATAGCCTGAATACTCGGTTGTGGTACACCAGCCTGAAGTCTGGGACAATCCTTCACCATGTGCCTAATATCCCCACACTTAAAGCAACCTCTCCGATGACATGGCTATGGAAGTTGTCCTAAACGGGTACTCCGAGACCCATGGATATCTATAGCACCAAGTCAAGCCCGAAGTGCAAATTGAACTGGATGACCCACAAAACCTCTACCATGATGCGCCCTGCCTCTAAAATAGGGATTGGTAGATCCTCCCGGTCCACAAGACCTTTTAGACTGTATGTACTCACTCTCTTAGCCCCGCATACCCTCATACCTTCGAGCGATCTCCACAACATACTGAAATAGTGTATCCGTCTCTAACTCTCGAGTCATGCAAAATCTAATACCATAATTGAGTCCTTCATTGAATCTGCAAAATCGATCTCTGACTGCAGCAACCAAAGCAGGCGCATGTTGGGATAACTCACTAAATTTGAGGGAATACTCTGACACTGACATAGTCCCCTAATGCAGCTTCTCAAACACTGTGCGCCATGCATCCCGAAGGGTCCAGGGAATAAACTCTCTAAAAAACATCTCTATAAATTGAGCCTAAGTGGGTGGGGGTGCATCAGCTGGACTACCCTCCTCGTAAGCCTGTCACCACCTATATGCTACTCCTAATAGCTAAAATGTAGTAAAGGCGACTCCGCTCATCTCCATAACACTCATGGTGTGCAGAATACGATGGCACTTGTCTAGAAAACCATCTGCATCCTCAGTAAGTGCACGATCGTAAGTAAGAGGTTGATACTTCTTGCAACTATCAAGTCTTAGTTGCTTCTCCTCAGATGCCTCTAGCCTGAGCTCATGCTAAACCTAATTAACAAGTTGTGCTGGCATAACTCTCGGAACCTGATCAACACAGACTCGCTACTCTGAAGTGCGGGCAGCGCGGGTATGATGATAGCATCCTAGGAATTTCAACTCTATTCAATGACAAGGATAAAGCTTAGTAATCTCAAAGAGGGATTTTAACAAGATGTCAAGCTAAAGAGTTGCAAAACAAGGTCATTAGAATCCAAAGTGCAAATAACGAAGTTGTTAATTGGGGGAAAGCGCTCAGGGATAAAGGATTGAATTGGCTAGATGTTACAATTGTTTTATGGCCCAAATATATGTCCAATA
The DNA here is from genome assembly GCA_000715115.1 of Nicotiana otophora. NCBI lineage: Eukaryota > Viridiplantae > Streptophyta > Magnoliopsida > Solanales > Solanaceae > Nicotiana > Nicotiana otophora. Next base: position 10,801 of record AWOL01S0044174.1, on the reverse strand, counting down.
ATAGGAGTATTGGATCCCAAGATATATCCTTTGAAGAAGATCCTAATAAGTCTCACTTTTGGACCATTTTGGCACCTAAACTGTGTCCAAACTTGCAGCCAAATAAGTCCTATACGAAGCCACGTTTTTATAACATAGAAAGGAATTACTTTTTGTCAAATAAGGATACAATAGTTGTGCTAGAAGTTGAGTGCATGTTGGATCCAAGTTTCTTGCAAATTTCCTTCAAGATTTTCAAGATTTCCAATCCAAGATTGGTTTTGGACTTTCAAGATCATATCGTTTGGTAGTTGGACATTTTTTCCAAAGTAGTTTGGACTTTATTTCTTTTTCTAAGATTTCCAATATTGGTTTTGGACTTTCAACATCATATCCTAAGGTAGTGGGACATTTTGTCCAAAGTATTTAGGACGTTTTGTCCAAAGTAGTTAGGATTTTATTTCTTTATTTGTTTTGGTAGAATTAATTGACTCCCTCTCTATATAAAGGGGTATATTCGTTGTTTTTAGAAAGATCATGATAGACAATATCAAGGATATTAATTGGCTAGGTGTTGCAATTATTTTATGGCCCAAGTTTATGTCCAAGAAGAGGAGTATTGGATCCCATGAGACATCCTTTGAAAAAGGTCCTAATCAGCCCACTTTTGGACCATTTTGGCACCTAAAATGTGTCCAAATTTACAGCCCAATAAGTCCTACATTAAGTCACGTTTTTATAGAATAAAAAGGACTTACGTGATGTCAAAGAATGGTATAATAGTTGTGGTAGAAGTTGAGTGAAAGTTGGTGCCAGGTTGCTGGTAAATTTCCTTGAAGATTTTCAAGATTTCCAATTCCAAGATTGGTTTTGGACTTTCAAGATCATATCCTATGGTAGTTGGACATTTTGTCCAAAGTAGTTAGGACTGTATTTATTTTTTAGAGATTTATAAGATTTCCAAGATTGGTTTTGGACTTTCAAGATCATATCCTATGGTAGTTGGACATTTTGTCCAAAGTAGTTAGGACTGTATTTATTTTTTAGAGATTTATAAGATTTCCAAGATTGGTTTTGGACTTTCAAGATCATATCCTATGGTAGTTGGACATTTTGTCCAAAGTAGTTAGGACTGTATTTATTTTTTAAAGATTTATAAGATTTCCAAGATTGGTTTTGGACTTTTAAGATCATATCCTAAGGTAGCTGGACATTTGTTCAAATGTAGTTAGGACTTTTTGTCCAAAGTAGTTAGGATTTTCATTCTTTATTTTTTTTTGGGTAGAATTAAGTGACTCCCTCTCTATATAAAGGGGTATATTCTTTGTTTTTAGGAAGACCATGATAGAAAATATCAAGATATGAATTGGCTAGATGTTGCAATTATTTTATGGCCCAAGTTTATGTCCAAGAAGAAGAGTATTGAATCCCAAGAGACATCCTTTGAAAAAGGTCCCAATCAGCCCACTTTTGGACCATTTTGGAACCTAACATGTGTCCAAACTTGCAGCCCAATAATTCCTATATTAAGTCACATTTTTATAGAATGAAAAGGACTTACGTGATGTCAAAGAAGGGTATAATAGTCGTGGTAGAAGTTGAGTAAATGTTGGTGCCGAGTTGCTGGCAAATTTCCTTCAAGATTTCTAATTCCAAGATTGGTTTTGGACTTTCAAGATCATATACTATGGTAGTTGGACATTTTGTCCAAAGTAGTTAGGTTTGTATTTCTTTTTCAAAGATTTCTATGATTTTCAAGATTTGTTTTGGACTTTCAAGATCATATACTATGGTAGTTGGACATTTTGTCCAAAGTAGTTAGGTTTGTATTTCTTTTTCAAAGATTTCTAAGATTTTCAAGATTTGTTTTGGACTTTCAAGATCATAACCTAAGGTAGCTGGACATTTTGTCCAATGTAGTTAGGACCTTTTGTCCAAAGTAGTTAGGATTTTCATTCTTTATTTTTTTTGGGTAGAATTAAGTGACTCCCTCTCTATATAAAGGGGTATATTATTTGTTTTTAGGAAGACCATGATAGACAATATCAATGATATGAATTGGCTAGGTGTTGAAATTATTTTATGGCCCAAGTTTATGTCCAAGAAGAAGAGTATTGAATCCCAAGAGACATCCTTTGAAGAAGGTCCTAATCAGCCCACGTTTGGACCATTTTGGCACCTAAAATGTGTCCAAATTTGCAGCCCAATAAGTCCTATATTAAGTCACATTTTTATAGCATAAAAATGACTTACGTGATGTCAAAGAAGGGTATAATAGTCGTGATAGAAGTTGAGTGAATGTTAGTGCCGAGTTGCTGGCAAAGTTCCTTCAAGATTTCCAATTCCAAGATTGGTTTTGGACTTTCAAAATCATATCCTATGGTAGTTGGACATTTTGTCCAAAGTAGTTAGGTCTGTATTTCTTTTTCAAAAGTTTCTAAGATTTTCAAGATTTTGTTTTTGACTTTCAAGATCATATCCTAAGGTAGCTGGATATTTTGTCCAATGTAGTTCGGACCTTTTGTCCAAAGTAGTTAGGATTTGCATTCTTTATTTTTTTTTTGGTAGAATTAAGTGACTCCCTCTCTATATAAAGGGGTATATTATTTGTTTTTAGGAAGACCATGATAGACAATATCAATGATATGAATTGGCTAGGTGTTAAAATTATTTTATGGCCCAGGTTTATGTCCAAGAAGAAGAGTATTGAATCCGAAGAGACATCATTTGAAGAAGGTCCTAATCAGTCCACTTTTGGACCATTTTGGCACCTAAAATGTGTCCAAACTTGCAGCCCAATAAGTCCTATATTAAGTCACATTTTTATAGAATAAAAATGACTTACGTGATGTCAAAGAAGGGTATAATAGTCGTGGTAGAAGTTGAGTGAATGTTGGTGACGAGTTGCTGGCAAATTTCCTTCAAGATTTCCAATTCCAAGATTGGTTTTGGACTTTCAAGATCATATCCTATGGTAGTTGGACATTTTGTCCAAAGTAGTTAGGTCTGTATTTCTTTTTCAAAGATTTCTAAGATTTTCAAGATTTGTTTTGGACTTTCAAGATCATATCCTAAGGTAGCTGGACATTTTGTCCAATGTAGTTTTGACCTTTTGTCCAAAGTAGTTTGGATTTTCATTCTTTATTTTTTTTTTTTTGGTAGAATTAAGTGACTCCCTCTCTATATAAAGGGGTATATGCTTTGTTTTTAGGAAGACCATGATAGACAATATCAAGTTGGCTAGGTGTTGAAATTATTTTATGGCCCAAGTTTATGTCCAAGAAGAAGAGTATTGAATCCCAAGAGACATCCTTTGAAGAAGGTCCTAATCAGCCAACGTTTGGACCATTTTGGCACCTAAAATGTGTCCAAACTTGCAGCCTAATAAGTCCTTAATGAATTCATGTTTTTATAACATAGAAAGGACTTACTTGATGTCAAAGAAGGGAATAATAGTCGTGGTAGAAGTTGAGTAAAAGTTCGTGCCATGTTGCTTGCAAATTTCCTTCATGATTTTCAAGATTTCCAATTCTAAGATTGGTTCTAGATTTTTAAGATCATATCCTATGGTAGTTGTACATTTTGTCTAAAGTAGTTAGTACTTTATTTCTTTTTCAAAGATTTCTTATATTTCCAAGATTGCTTTTGGACTTTCAAGATCATATCCTAAGGTAGTTGGACATTTTGTCCAATGTAGTTAAGACTTTTCGTCCGTAGTAGTTAGGATTTTCTTTCTTTATTGTTTTGGTAGAATTAAGTGACTCCATATCTATATAAAGGGGTATATTCGTTATTTTTAGGAAGATCATGATAGATAATATCGACAAAAATTGTGGAATCTTTCTTGCACTCTTGTGTGTGGCTACTCTTTGATTTACTCTTCAACCTTCAAGAATCAACTTAAGGTGGTAAGATTAAACCCTTTTCGTAATCTTAGATCACTTCTAGGTATTCAAGAAAGGTGATAAGTTTAGGTTTATTTTTGTTCTTGTTATTCTAAAGGGTCGAGTTTCAGAATCCATCTCTTCTTTTTAAGTCTCTACCAATCGCGATTAGTTCTTTGTTAGCTAATTGTTGTTGCTAGGATTCAACTTCAAGAATAGACTTCTTGAATTCAAGAAACTCTTTCTTAAATTCAATCTATCTGTCATTTTTGTTTCTTTAATTTCTTTTAGCTTCCGCACACTTGTCTTGTTTTTCTTTAGTAACTCTTGGACCTCTATCATGTTGTTATCATCTGAGCTCCTCCCCCGGTCTGTGAAGTAGTTGATGCAACCATAATCAATCCCGCTTGAGCCAATATACCAAACATGCTATGGAACTGCGCTAAAGTCTCCTGATGCCCGGGGGTAGCAATATGCACCTCTAGTGCCTGGCGCCCAGCCGGAGCTACTAATTGCTCCTCAGCTGCTGCTCTGGTAGGTTCTCTACTTGTAGCACATGCTCCTCCTCGGCCTTTACCTCTACATCTTCTAGCAACACCGGCTCTGGGTGGAGCATCATCGCTAACTGCAGCTTGTGTCATCACTATCTGTTTGAGAATATAATGACAAAGGCTCAAACTCTGAAATCAAAAAACTCGCACGATGGGATTTAAAGAAGTGAAGGATCCTAATAGTTTCGTAGCCTCTCGAAGATAAGTATATACATCTCCGTACTGATCTGCAAGTCTCTATTAAGATTTCATATGACTCGTAGCACCTATGAACTTATAGCTCTGACACCAACTCGCGACTCCAAATTCCCACCTTAGAATATCGTGATGGCACATGGACTTTAAGACTAGGTAAGCCTAACATACAATGTGAGTTAATAGAATTTACAGATTAGATATCAAATCAAACTATTAAGCTATCATAACAAAAACTAAATAGTACAACTGTCAAAAATTCAAAAAACCTAGTAGAAACGAGTCATAAGCTCTGCAGCGAATGCACTAATAATCTCTAAATACAATACTGGTTTGAACAGGAGATAAACAATAATACAACTAAAAGAAGGTGATGACTCCCAGGCCTGCGAGCATCGAGTAGGTGGACCTTTAAGTCTCTGAAAATAAATGGTCAGTCACTAGCGTCCGACATGGGCAGATGTACTGGATCTGAATAAAAATGTGCAGAAGCATAGCATGAGTACATCACAACGGTACACAGTAAGTATTATGACTAACCTCAATGGAGTAGTGATGAAGAATAGTCGAGAGACCTACTAGACAAAATAACTTGTGCACGTAATAATATAAAGCTAACAGAGGAACGAACATTAATGTAAGGCTTAACAGGGAAAGAATAAGTATATAACGCTAGAAAATGGAAAGTATGAGCAATAGTAAGCAACAAGGAGTAAACATGTGATAACGCTGCAAGGTAACCAGAACACAATTAAAGTACTAGTGAAATCAATTAAGGAAAACAGTGACAACAAAATAATCAACCGTTATTTCACAAGGATTATACAAGAATTACACCGAGGTACCATGCCTCATAATCACAAATCACAGGTTCCAAATCATGATTCATAATCACATGGCATCGCATGCCCACTTTGTTAATCACAACTGCACGGACAACTCACGCGTTGCACGGGCAATTCATGTGCCAATACCAATAATAATAACCTCATACAAGCGTGGATAACTCATATGCCTACAATAACAATATCTCATATCACCACAAACAACTCACATGCCAACAATCCAGTCCTCACAAAGAAAGCATATATACAAGAATACATGTACATAATCAATGAACATCAAGAATTATACTTCTAGATTGATATAGGTGATAGATTACGGTGTATGGTTGTGCAAGCGTACTATCACAACTCGAGTCAACAAGTAAGATCAGAGACATTGAATAGCACATTGGAAACAACAAAACTAAAGCCCTTGATATGCATGACTCACACAAGATAGTCATACCACCACACAAATATTATCAATGTCAATGGCCCCCGGCCATCACAAATTATCCCCGACATAACCCCCTTTGTCTCGATGCATGTGCAACTGCCTTATCTCGCTACATGCGCATAATAATTATCTCACCTCATCCCACCACATGCGCAAACCAAACATATATAGCCCACCTTGTCACACCGCATGTGCAAATATCAATAATAATAATAGCACGAACAACTCACGTGAAAACACTAGACAATCCTCTAAACAATCCCGCATGTGCCAAAAATATAACAGCACAACATAACAACTCGCACCACATGTGCCCATATGCCACGACATTTCCTTACCAACAATCCCAATTTCACAACCACACATAGCCCACGGCTCAACAACACTGAGTACAACAAAAACAACAGTAAACAAGAGTGCGGAAGGTAAGTCAACACAAGAATTACTATAACATAATGAAATGGAGGAATAATCTCAACAATGAATGACATAATAAGTAATAATGACTTAAAATAAGTATAACTCAACAACGAGTGAGATAAGTGTAACGACCCAACTTGTCGTTTAGAAAATTAACACCCCGTTCAAAAGATTAGGGTCTTGAGCAACTTTTTAATTTGTATTATGACTTGCGTGTGCGGTCGAGATTGGTTTTCATATGATTCGAGATTAAATTGGAACAACAATTCTCTTTTAAGAAGCTTAAAAGAAAAGAGTTGACCGGAGTTTGATGTTTTTGCAAACGACTTCGGAATGGAATTTTTATGATTTCAATGGCTTCGTATGGTGCTTTCAGACTTAGGCATATGTCCGAATTTAGATTTGGAAGTTCCTACGACAATTCGGCTAATTATGGTGAAAATTAGAAAAGTTAAAGTTTTAAAATAGTTATAAGTTGGACGAAGGTTGATTTTGTTGATAACGGGGTCAGATTTTGATTCAAGAAATTGAAATAGGTCCATTATGTCATATATGACTCATGTGAAAATTTTGAAGTCATTCTGAATTAATTTTATATGTTTCGCCACAAATTATATAATTTGAAAAAATCATAAACTCATAATTCGATTTGAGGCGCAATTTATAATTCTGAAGTTTTTTGACGTGGTTTGAGGCCTCGACTAAGTTCATATTGTAGTTTAAGACATGTTGGTATATTTAGTAAAGGTCCCAAGGGCCTCAGGTGTGTTTCGGACGGGGTTCGGATCGATTTGAGCTTTGTTGAAGTTGCTGGAAATTCTAATTTTTGCTCCAACCATTGGATACGGTTGCTCAAACCGTTAGACACAGTTTCTCCAACCGTTGAAGAAATGAAGGTTCTGGAATTCATTGCGGTTCAGCGCATCTCACGGTTGACCTCATGGTTGGGAAGTTGAAGGAAACTGTTTGGTAGAATAGGGCATTTATGCGGCCCATTTGAGCCATTTTTGGATGTCATTTTGCAGCCCATTATGCGACCGCAAAACTATTTCTCTGGCCGCACACCGATTGCAGAACCATCATTGAAAGTTTGCGGACAGAGGTTCTACGGTGTATTATGCGACCGCAGAACAGGTTTGGGGACCGCATAACGGTCGCAGAGTGGGGTAGACCAACCCAGTTCCGGAGGGCCATTTCGCGGACCGCCGAAGCGTTATGCGGTCGCATATGCGACCACAGATCCCATTTCGGAGCTTCATTTTTGGGTTTTTATAACCCGACCCATTTCATTACTTAGACTCTAAGGACCATTTCTGAAGGGAGAACTTGATATTTTGAGTGAGGGAAAGGGCTCTAGAGAGGGAGAGAGTTCCTCAATCAATTATTCCCTAATTCTTACTCAAAATCTTGAAAGAATTAACTAGGGAAGCAAACTAGGTCTTCATCCTAAAGGTAAGATTCTACACCCTATCTCTTAATTTCGAAATTTAAATATAAATGGGCAATTAGTAAGATAATTCATGGGTATGGGAGTGGCTTATTTTGCATGCATGATTGATCATGGGATGTAGGGAGATTGTTGAGCTAAAATAGTAAAGAAGGGGTTGTGGGATGAAGGACTTCTCCATAAAAGAACCTTGAAACCTTAATGTACACCTAGTGCTTGATAAAATGCTCAAATGAGCTAGAACCATGATCATCTTCCTAATTCAATTTGTTTCATTTCTAAAATTGATTGAAGTTGCCAAGAATTCTGGAACATTTTAGAGTTAAGGAAGCTCAATAGAGGTATGTTGGCTAAACTCTTCTCTTAAAAATTGAACCCCAGAATATCCATGTAAGTCCCGAGTTGCTCATTGTGAATCTATTACCCGAATAAGCTGGTGTCAACAGACATTCGTGATCAACATGTAATTCAAATGTTGTCGTTATGTTGTACTATTATTTGAGAACGTGTTCAAAGTATGGGTTGCATATCTAAATGCCTTGACTTCAAGTTGTTTTTCAAATTAAAGTTAATGAAAGATTGTGTAATAAATCGTGATGTGCCTAGGACTCCTATTTGCTCAAATGTATGCTTAAATACCTTGAATAGAAATGCCTTGTTGTTGGAAAAGTCCATGATGATGGTTGAAAGTAAAAAGGTGTGCATAAAATACGAAAGATGAAATACGAAGCACGTAATGCGAATGTGAAATATGAAATACGGCCAATGTGCCAAGAGAAATAATACAATTGTGACCATTACTGCCAATGAAATGAAGAGATGTGCAAGAAATATGAAACGAGATGATTGATAGAAAAGGGTGATATCTCACATGAGACGGCCTAGGCGATCGGGTCGTGATCGGACGCCATGCCGCACACATAGCGGTGGCCATGTTAGAAATTGTAATTGAAATTGTGATTTGGTTTACATCTCGCATAAAACGGCCTAGCCAATCGAGTCGTGATCGGACGCCATGCCGCACACATTGTGGTGACTGTATTGGAAATCGTAATTGCAATTGTGAATAGTGGTATACCGGTACCAACGATTTCCAAACCTAAAATTTAGAAATTTATTTAAAAACTTATACTATCTCTAATTTGATATTTGGTAATTGTTTGAGGCTTTAACTGACATTATGACTGTCCTTACTTGCATTACTGCTCGTTTCTTTGAGAGAGTGTTTAGTTATATTTAATGGTACTATTCGGCAGTACTAACATCCATTTTTCTGGGGGCGCTGCATCTTTAATGGATGCAGGTGGTTCCACAATAGGCGGCACTGATCTACGACAGCACTACACTATTTTCCCAGCTGATTTGTTGAGCCCCACTTCACTCGGGGTCATGTATCTTTTGTTCATTTTATCACCATGTTTTGAGGTATAGCCGGAGCCTTGTGGCCGACACTATCATTGTACTCTTGTATTTCTAATAGAGGCTCCGTAGACATAGTGTGGGTGGTATGTTGGGGTGGAGAAAGTCAAACTAGTAATGTTGTAATTGTATCACACGTTCCACATATAACTATGAAAAAGTATGTATTTTGGAAGCTTATAAATGATGTAACTGCTGATAATGAATTGGTGGTGTTGCTTACTTGATCCTCCCCACTAATTAAATAATGAATTGGATTTTAATATCATACATGAGTAAGTTCGGGTAGAAGGTATTGTACAGGCTTGCTCGGCCAGGTTATCTTGGTTAAGCGTCGGTCGCGATCCCCGAGTTCGGGGCATGCCAGGATAATAAAGATTCAATATTTAATGGAAATCAAAAAGTCAACTCAAAAACTCAACCCGGGGCCGCACCTTGGAACCTGATCAAATATACAAATATTGAGCACTCATTCCGATAAGAGTCCAACCATAAAAATATTATCCATTTCTGACCTCAAATCGACCTTCAAATTCTCAATTTATAATTTTGGAAAGCTTTTTAGAAAACCCCAAATTCCTCTAACACAAATCACTAATTAAATAATAAAAACAATGATGGAATCATGAATAATGGGCAACTCTGAGTCAAAAACACTTACCCCGATCCAAACTAGAAAATCCTCTCCAAAATCTCACAAAACTAAGTACTACAACTCAAAATATGTTAAAATGAACCAAACCCGCGAAATAAAGTACTATATTTCACCAACTCTCCACTATCGCAGAAAAGACTTCGCGATCGCGAAGAACAAATTTCACCAAATCCCTAAACCTCTTACTCATTGATGAAGATATAACGTTGAGTGTAAATGCCAAATTCTTTGTAACGGGCCGTCGCTCTTAATGCTATAGAATGTTCCTTAGTAAATGCTACCGGGCGCAGAGCATTTAATACAATTTTATGAACGTTATCCATTCCGGTGACAAGTGCAATGACTGCGTTCGGTCTTCAGTTATTATATCTCGGATTCCATGTGTCCTCCTTTTAGTCAGTCACGTGTCATATCATATTTTACCCTATACAGTAACCTAATAAAAAAGTAATTAACCTACTATAGGAAGTTAAACAATATTGATGTTATAAAAATATTTTATGTCGTGAGAGTATATATAACCTACTATTGGACATTCTGCTATGATTGGATTCATCAACATAGTCCCTCATTGTTCAAAATTGCCCTCGCTAACTGTAACGACCCGACCGCTCATTTTGAGAGTTGTAGCCCCGTTCCCCCATTTATTGCTCATTTTGTACTTCATAGCTGTTTGTGACTTGCGGGGGTAGTCGGTTCGGGTCCGAAGTGAATTCATAATGAAATGAGATACTTAGTCTCAAGGTTGAAAGCTTAAGTCGAAATGATTGACCGGATGTCGATCTATGAGTAAATGACTTCGGAATAGAGTTTTGAGGGTTCTGTTAGTTACGTTGGGTGATTTTGTACCTAGGAGCGTGTCCGGATTGTGAATTTGAGGTCCGTAGTGGAATTATGCTTGGAATGGCGAAAGTTAAATTTTTGGGAAGCTTGACCAGGAGTGGACTTTTTGATATCAGGGTCGGATTCT